>JAMYHX010000281.1:0-54915 GCA_025529335.1 Rhizopus sp. PT2906 | reverse complement strand
GAACTTAAGCATTTCTTGGCAGCTGTGTTTTAATTACTCTTACCCAAATCATACGTTGGTAAGGTCTGATTCTGTAGCACGTCCTCCATAAAGTCATTGAATGTGTGTTGAACATCCTCAAGATGACTCTTTTCCTCTTCTCTGACTGTACAATTACTTTCTGCAGGAGAAAGACTTTCTGTAAACGAAAAATTAAAGCTCGGTGATGATATATCCGACGTGATTGAGCCTATGGATATGGTCAGCATTGATCACAATGGAACGATAGAAGCTTACCTTGACTTGATATATTGGATGATGGATGGTTCCTTTCGTTGCTGTTATTATTGGCTTTTCTTCTTCTTCGAACAGGTTTATATCCTGGTTGCTTGCTAAGCAATGATGCTGAGCATATAAAATGATCAGTTATACATTAAGCGATAATTACAAATAAGTTACATTGATGCTCTTCTGTATGAATCTTTTCATGCTTTTTCAAGTCTTGAGGACGTTTGAATCCCTTTTTACATATCTATTACATAGTTAATGAACTGGTCAGTTGATTATTTTGTTTGTGTATTTACAGAGCAAACATGAGCTAAAAAAAAAGGACAGTGAGTTATCTCTTTCTTTCTCAGTCTTTGAATATTTACGTTTAAATGGCAAATGTACCCTGATATGACTAGCAAGGTGATCTCGTTTAGCTGCCACTGTACCGCAGTTATTCCAATGACATTGTAAGCATAAGTTATTTGTTGATTTCCTTCCAACATGGTCATCAGACAAGTGATTATAAAGTTCGTCAGCACTTTCAAAGGCTAGTCTACAGTCATTCCACTGACAGTAAAGTGTTTGCTTCAACATTATATCTAATATATACACAGGCACAAGCGCACTCACAATACACAGGCACAAGAAAAAAGGGAATGGATCTTTTATAAGCTCACATTAAAACCCGAATTTGGTGAAACTTTCCGTTTTTAGATTCTGTCGGAGGTTTATTTACAAGCCCAAAGAGAAAAGTCAACAAGTCGGTTTAACCCTTTGACCGTAATTAGGCGGTGTTAAATGAGGAATCAGACACTCGCCACAGTTTTTATTAGCTTGTGGCAAAAAGGGAAAAAATAGAAATGGCGAATGCCAAGGCGACCCCAAGTCATTCTTTGATACTATTTTTAACAATAGAATTTCTTCTTTTTTCTGGGTAAATACATCAACATATTAAATAAGGGATATTGAATATTCCCTTTAAACTATTCAAATGGATCAATAAAGGAACGCTCCCTTTTTGTGAAAATAATATTCAAAGTATCTGGTGTCAATGTGATCCAAGCTTCTTTGGCTTGGCTATTTTTATTTTTAAAAACATGATGCAGTAATGTGTAATGATGATAAAAAAAAGGGTGAGGACAAGCATTGCTTATTAATAATTCTAGTAATACACGTCCGGGGGATCATGTTCCTTGGTTAAATTCAAAGAGACTTAATGCTCAATGTCAGAAATGATACTCTTGATGACTTGCTTTATTGATCTGTAAGCAATAGGACGACTTTATTTGATCTTTGATTAATTGCTTGCTCTCTTTCTACCCCAACTTGAGACTTATTTGTATTATACATGAAAATCAAACATAAAGAGTTATCAAATACTGGTATCTTGTACTCAAGATCATCAAAATTAAAGCGCATTGATCGCAATGTCCTGACTTTTCAATTGTAAATGACCGTAAAATTCCAATGCTAATTTTTTCTTTAAACATCTTTCTTTGAGCTATGGATAAACATTGATCACAGAAATATTCACTAGTTTGGGGGCTGACAGTAACATCAAGAAATAACGTGCAGCTCTTGATTCATAACTTGAAATAGTGTAACATACAATATTCTGTATTGACACCGACATTTTTGATTTAATTACTTGGTATTCTGAGTTTTATGAAAAGCTGGGCTTGTTCTTCATCTTTTTGATTCCCAGTGAGAAGTTGGAAATCGTCTTTATCATAATCATCATAAAATAAATGCATTATTTAAGTGGCACTCATAGATCAGAAACTGATTACACATCAGCTAGTTCAAGCATCAAGCAAAACTATTTGTAGCCAAAAAAAAAGGGGGGAGTTCAAGGAGTGGTATAAGCAATAGAGTCTTTGTAGATCATATAAAAAGGTAGTAGTCATTCACAAAGGTATTGTTTATTGTACATTATAAAGCGCACAATGTAAAGAAGATGTATATATGCAATATAGAGTTTAATTATTAAAAAGAGTAACAAATAATAGGGAGGGTATATATACATAAGAATCAGTTGTCTTTCTTATAGTTTATCACTGCTAAATTCTCAATAAATGCAATAAATCGTTCGCTGTACATCTTGGGATGAATAGCAGATATAGTGTCCTTATTTTGAGTGAGACTCTTTAATGCATGCTCTGCTCTCTTTAGTAAGCTGTATCTTGTCAAGATATCAATGACACCCATATAATAGACTTTATCTGTTGGTTGATTGTTTTCATCTGTTGACTTAAATCCACCATCCTCAGAGTAAAATATACAATATTTTCTCTCTTCAAAAGGTGTTTCTGGTAACAGTGAAGAATCCAATTGAACAGGGTTGGATAGCTTAATTGCTCTTCTTACAATGTCTGCTTTACTTCCTCTTCTATTTCTTGATAATGTCCTTTCTAATTCCTTGGTATGTGGCTGAACAAAGCGCAGGTTGCTATCTCTAATATTTTCAGTATTTCCTCTAACGATATCATGTATTCCAATAAGCAGGCTATAGTCCATAATATTCAATCTGGATAACAATTGTACATCTGTTCGTAGCTGCTCTAAGAACAGCGCTTTCTTTTGTGCGCCAAGCTCTAATCTCTTCTTTCTGTTGACCCAGTTAAGATCCTTTAATACCGCATGAGGGTTCTTGCTGATATCTTCCTCTGTTGTTATTCTTCCATAAGTAGATCCCTTCAAGTCATACGTTTCATGTACATCCTTATTGCTCGGCAGCACGTTGCCCATAACTACAAAATGAATCTTTCTTCCATGAGGCAGTTTGATACGATGTAGTCCATAGAATCGACAGAGTAATGTATGTGGGTTTTCACAAACATGCTAAGCCCAGTTAATATCAATAAGTCACCTCAAGATAGATTGATCTACCTGATAATAGTCCTTGAGTATCTTTCGCATAAATTTGTGTTCTGTGTGATGAATTGTCTTTATAATAAATCGATAGTCTCGAGAATAGTAAAAGAAGCTTCCACTCTTTCCTGGTGATCCTAATTCACTGAGTATGTATTTATTCGTAAGTGACATCTAAAAAAAAGGACGTGTTAGAAGCAAAATGAAGCAATAAAGCGTTTCATCGTTTACCATATAATCTGCAGGATCAATATGAAACTGTTCCCGTAAATATCTAAACACCCAAGGCGCATAATCCTTAAACTTGAAATCGTACTTGACACCAGGCGTCAACTCGTTACCAGTACTTGATCAAGAAAGAATAAATTTTTCTTTTCTATTTGCTTTTATCAATACACTTACACATCAAATACTAATTTATGAGCTGCCTTAAAATCATCATCACTAAGTTCTCTGCGTATCTTGGCAGATACACGACCCACAGCAATTCGAATCCCAGTCAACATATCATACATCAATTGATAATTTCGATGTCCCTCTCCTACACGAGTGCCTATCATCACTCTATCGTCATCTTCATCGTCATACTGATGCTGTATTCGTCTTGAAGCCCGTCGTGCAGCTCGTCTGGCCGTGATCTCTGCTTCCAAAGCTGCTTGATCTTCAGGTCCTAATTCACCTAGATCTGGTGTCAGTGTTCGACGATGGCGTGACAATGTAGGTGTTGAAGAAGCTCTTTTTGTCTGAGAGACAAACGAAGGATTGGGATCTAAGGGAAATGGAGCCACATCCTCAGACATTCGTCTTGTGCTGTAGTGTGTGTCAAGGTTGGGATTAACTGGAATAAGCTCTTTATGGTCTTTTGAAAGTCTAGACTCTGGTACACTTTTACCAGATCGTACAGACTGCGAAGTAGGCATACACAATAATATTTAAGTTTACAAAAAAGAGAAAGAAGAAGGGAACGTGTGCAAGAGTGAAAAGGAGAGAAAGAAATGAAAAAAAAAAGAACTTGGTTTCAGGAGCAAAGCCAAGACATAAAAAAAAGAGCGGAGATCATGCATACTTTTTGTGGGGGGTTTATGAACAATTGCGTCTTTTTTTTGCTTAAAGAAGCTAAAGGTGTAACATACACAATGGCCCTTAATAAGTATCTATTTGTAATCCTCGTGGCCAAAAATATCAAAGAACCACTTGTGCAAAGCAAGATCATTATCTCTATTACCAAGCCACTTTTGGCAAGGTTATGTTTTATTACACCCAATCTGTTATATCTTGTGAGTCCCATAGATTTGTCTTGTAACTAATGATCAGTCTATCATCTTGGTTTATGTGAATCATTCCTTTTGTATGATAACTTGTTTCTCCTCGCAGTATTTTTTCTGCCTTTACACGACACACGCGGTGGTTCTGACCAAGCTTTAGACGCTCGAGTGCATCATCATTCTCACTTTTTGCCCATTCTATCGTCATTTTCTCATACTCTGATACATGCTTCCAGTAAGCTTCAACATTGGGTTCATCTGAAGGCACTGGTAATCGACCAGGTTTGGGTACACCCCCTGTGGTGCGTTCATCAAAGGATGGTTTACTAGCATCTCCAGTGATGAGCGAAGGTAAACTGTCTGCCGGAATGTACTGTTCAAGGTCTTGGGCAGTCTTTGTAAACACGATCTTGCTGACGACAACAGGATCCAGTAAGGGCGTGATTAAATTCCATACTGTGAAATGTAAAAGGCATGAATAGGTATGTTAATATATATTTATATCAAGCAATATCAAACCTGTAGAAAATATCCAAGGCGCTTTATGAACACAGGCTAAACCGAGAGACTCAGGGTAGTAGGCTTGAAAGCATTCAGCCAAGAATTTAACTGCATCAAAGTCCTAAGTACATAGGTTGAGTGTTTAAGGATATTAATTGTCTGCTTGTATACCATATTAGCCATTGTAAAGTTCTCTAGACTAAACACGAGACATACAGTTTCCATAGGGTAATCACATATGAGTCGAGCTGTTTCCATAATGTAAACTGTCAGTAGTTTTGCAAGCTCCAGTGGCTGATCTTCTTTATGATAAACCTGAACATTGACAAAGCTTTTATATATGTTAACAGGGGTTATAGAATAATAAACGTTGTTGATTACCATATACCACGATAGTTATTATCAGGGCCACCGAGTGTTACTAATTTTCGTCCCAATAGTTCCTTGAACGCAATACCTAATCCACTCTTGCAACGCTCTAATTCTTCAATTAATCCTGTTTCACCTAACGCCACAATATCATCCGTTCTCATTTCTAGACGCCACCGTAAAGTATTAGTCAACATATGGTAGGCAGCATCCAAATCCCATTTGCGTGCACGTAAAAATCGTAAAAGGGTCGAATCTGGGTTATCTGTAGCAACTAATCCCCAAAAGGTTCGACGAAGCAATGAACCTGGTATCAGAGGCAACGCCTGGTCTAGTGGCAAGTTCTTCCACCGAGGATCCGATGTAGTACCTAAGAAATAGTCTCTATCTTTCTTGTCTTCTTTTTTGCCAAAACCTAGAAAACCACTTCCACTCTTTTTGACTGTTGTCTCTTCTGTATTAGCCAGCTGTATCTCGTCACCTTTTTGTTCAAATAAAGCAAAAATGCGTAACCAAAACTTCTTTAATTTCTCGGTCTGGTCTTTGTCTAATGAGCCTGCATGACCTGGTTTACGATTGTCCAAAGACAGATCTTTGGGCATGAATTTGGACATGTTGAATACGTAAGCAAGAATAATGGGGAGAAAAAAAGAAAAAAGAAGGGTGCTTTTCCTTTTTTGAAATGACATCTTGTTTCACCAAAATCACAGTAACATGCTCGGAAGTATATTTTATTTAACGGATTTTATAAAACATGGACAATCTATCCATCTTGTCTTTAGGCACAACATCAGATGATTTGATAAGAGTGAACAAACTTTCAAGTTCTATTGATAAAATGGGTTTAGATAATATTCTCCATATCTTTTGTACTCATATTACCTTTTTCCTGCTGTTTGGATAAAAACATGAGTAACATGTCCAAGCGTTTTACCCGTGATAGGCCGTCTAATACGTCATAAATGTCTTTTGGTGTCTTTTGCTCTACATATTTAGTTGCTAATATATGAATCATTTGTTCAAAATAATCAGATTCGAGGGATGATTTGAACAAGGTTGCAAACGAAGCAGGTGGAATATTCTATTTGAGATTAAATATCATGCTTTTTGTAAGAGAATGTTAAACCTACTTGAAAGTATTGGTATAAAACATCTATGCCTCTTGCTTTGCATGTTTTCCAATCTCGTTCAAATTCAAAATTTGTCTTGGGGACTGAAAACTTCAGTGGCACTGTTGAGGAAGGCACAATGGCAGGTCTTGTCTTTTCAGTGGTCACCTTAGCTGGCACTGAGTCTGTGGTCTTCTTCTCTTTTCTTTGCTCCTCTTTGACTGAGGTTATATTTGCAGTAATTTCCTTGACATCTTTAGTTTGTTTAGCAGTTGCCATTGGCGTCCCAGAGACTGGTTGTGGAGTTTTATTTACTTTGCTTGTAGAAACTGGAGTCAACGGAGGTTGCTGAGATGACTGGGGCTCATAAGCAGCATCAATAACATTGATTGGTAACGAACGAAACTTGTTTTCACTATTCGTCTTTTGTTCTTTTGGTAATGTTTTATTAGTTGAAATGAGCGCCTGCAAATCCTTTGCTATAGTTGCATTTTTTGGTTCCAACTTTAAGGCCAGTTCCATATCTATAATCGTTGACATTAGAGAAGGTAATATATACAATGAATCAATTATACCTTTTTTAGCCTCTACAATTCGACCCAGTTTCTGCAAAGCTATACCGCGTCTCCAGTAAGCTTTAACATTCTTGGTATCAAACTGTATTCCTTTTGTACAATCTCTTTCTGCTTCTATATAACTAGTGGTATTATATAAGCACGTGTCTTTTATATTACATAGTCAAAATGTTACTTTTCCAGCTTTATATATGCCATGGCTCGATTCACATAATAGACAGATACGGTCGGATTCAATTCGATAGCCTTGGTATAATGAACCACAGCTTGTTTAAAGTTGCTTTGCTTGAAATAGTCATTACCCTGATGTCCTGTTAGAGTCGTATTTTATCAAAGTATATGGATCCTACTTTTGTCTTTTCAGCTTCTGCTCTCTCTATTAAAGTAGGCTTTTTGTTGACTGAGATCTAGTAATAGAATAAGTTTTCTCTTTTTTTCAAATGTTAGTTTCAATCTATATTCTGCTTACATCGTTTTTTGAAGTCGAAGACAGAGCATTTAAACCCTTTGGTTTCAAATTATCTAGAACAATCTCTGTCATTTCACGAATAGGGGATATTGCCTATTTTTGACAAGGTCAATATACAAATATCAAGTGATACTGCTTCGTTATTTACTTTATCATGAATTGGTTTGCTTTTCAATAATGCCTCGTCCTTTTTATTAATATCTGTTTGCCATTTTAAAAGATCATTCCATAATGCTTCATTTGTGGTCATTTTTTACACAGTTTTTTAATTGTTTAAAGAGACAAAGCTCATGTTTATATGACATTCAACACAAGTCACGCATATGTCAATTCATACAGAGCCAGTCTGGTTTTTAAGCTATGTAGACATTGATAAAAGAGAGTACTTTAGGAGCATTTACTTGTTGGTTTAAGGACGGTTTCATAACAAAAGTGTTATATGAAATACATCAACGCGAGCTTTTTTATCTGTATTGCTCTATATAAACTTCCACTGAAACTAGTGCAATATATATATATATATATATATATATAACTACATTTTATTTCCCTAAAGACAGGGAATCCCCTTTCATGCAGATTGAGGTTTATTGCTTATCAGATGATTGAATACTGATTTTTTTATTGTACTGCTATATGAAGTCTTTCTCAAATGCTGGTTGTTTATTTCGACTTTATCTTCTTGTCGCATGAGGTGCAAAGAAGACATAAGTTTGCCGCTATCGGGGAATAAATTGTGATGAGAATGATAAAATGCGCTTGTAAGCCTAATTTTTGGTAATCTTGACACAATGATATCAATAAGGAAATATTGAAAAACGAAGAAGGAGCAACATGAAGTTATAAAAGGCAATCATGTCTTTAAAAAAGTCTAAATAATAAGGGAGAGGAAGAAGGCCATGGCTCCTAATTTCTCTTTTGATATAAAGTTAAAGTCAAGCCAACTAAAGTTGCTATGACGTATCAGTTGAAACATTATAATTTACTTGTTTTTTTATTTTTACATTCTTTTCCTTTTTCTGCATCAACTCTTTTTCTTTATAAAATGTCAAAGTTGCCTATTATCGAAGTTGAACACGATGTTCACGCGCCTGCTTCCACTTATTATACAACAGGTGATAATGCGAGACATAGGACAAGAACCCATACGGTAAGAATAAAGAAAAAAAATTATGCATAAATCATGTTGAGTATTTTTTATATTGTAGAGAAGTCATCAAGTAGGAGGAACTACTACAAATACACTGGAAGGAACACGTAGACGACGTGCTTCACATGGTAAATTCATCTTGTAGTTTAGGAATATACAATACTTAGTTATTTTCTTGTAGATGAAAAGAATAAATCACGTCGTTTCTTGATTGATGTTGAAGAGACTCAGCGAAAGATTCTGGAACAAGAAGATACAGATGGAGACTTTCAAATCACAATTAATGACTTGGGTCCAAAAACGATGTCTTTAGGTACAGCCGATTCAGGTGGTTACCGAAAGATTGACATTAGAGGTACATATATGCTGTCAAATCTACTACAGGAGCTCGCACTGGCTCATGACTATGGAAGAAAGCACATTGTGCTAGATGAAGCTAGATTAAATGAGAACCCTGTGGATCGTTTGTCTCGTATGATTCGTTTCAACTTTTGGGATGGCTTAACTCGACGTATTGATGCCGATTCTCTTGAAGTCATTTGTCCGGATCCCAAAAATAGATCAACCAACAGAAACCCTCGTATTTACGTTCCCTGCGATGATCATGAAGCATATGCATTCTATAAACAAATGGCAGAGGTTCGTAAACACTTGCATCTTGAAGTGGAGTATCTTCCTCGAGAGATCACTGCAGAGTACGTCAAGAGCATCAATGATCGCCCTGGTCTGCTTACTTTGGCTATGCGTAAAGTAAAAGATGAAAATGGTAATGATACATACGTTGGCGAGCCCTTCGTTGTCCCTGGTGGTCGCTTCAATGAAATGTATGGTTGGGATTCTTACTTTTCGGCGCTTGGTTTACTTGAAGACGGAAGAATAGACCTGGTACGAAGCATGGTAGAAAACTTTGCATATCAAATCAAACACTACGGTAAAATTCTCAATGCAAACCGCTCCTACTACCTTGCTCGTTCTCAGCCTCCATTCTTGACTGACATGGCAATCAAAGTGTACGAACGGCTTTCACCCGATAAAGAACAAGAGAACAAGGCATGGTTAAGACGTATACTCAAATCAGCCATAAAGGAATACTGGGAGGTATGGATGTCCGAACCACGTCTGGATAAAAAGACAATGCTCTCGAGATATCGTCCTGATGGCTCTGGTATCCCTCCCGAAACCGAGGCTTCCCATTTCGTTCATATTCTAGAGCCTTATGCTAAAAAACACAATATTACACTGGACGAATTTATTGAAAAGTACAACGCGGGTACCATAAAGGAACCTGAGCTAGACGAATACTTCTTACATGATCGTGCCGTAAGAGAATCAGGTCATGATACTACCTATAGATTTGATAAAGTATGTGCAAATTTGGCGACCGTTGATCTAAACACACTGCTATACAAGTATGAAATGGACATAGCCGATGTTATCAGAGATTATTTGGACGATGACTTGGAAGATTTTAATGGTGTCAAACAAAATCCAGACGACTGGTTAGAAAGAGCCAAGCAGCGCAGAGAACGCATTGACAAGTATCTGTGGAACGAGAAAGAGTCTCTCTATTTTGACTATGACACCGTCAAGGAAGAACAGACGACCTATGAAAGTGTCACTAGCTTCTGGGCTCTCTGGGCAGGCTGTGCCAGTCACGAACAAGCACAATCCATGGTGAAAAATTCACTCTCCAAGTTCGAAGTCATGGGCGGTTTGGTGTCTGGTACCGAGTCATCTCGAGGCGCTATTTCTTTAGAAAGACCTAACCGACAGTGGGATTTCCCATTTGGTTGGGCACCTCATCAGATGATGGCTTGGGTAGGTCTTGATAAATATGGTATGCTTGAAACAGCTCGTCGACTAGCATATCGCTGGTTATATACGTAAGTACCATTAAACTTTTTATTATGCATACTCATTTATCTTTTAGAATCACAAAGGGTTTTGTCGATTTCAACGGCGTCGTGCCTGAAAAATTTGACGTTGTAAGTTTATCTCACAAAGTAGAAGTTGAATATGGTAATGTGGGTATAGACTTCAAGTGTGTACCCAGGGAAGGCTTTGGCTGGATGAATGCTTCCTATCAAGTAGGTCTTAGCTATTTGACAACAAACATGCGCCGTGCCTTAGGAACATGTACTCTTCCTGACTTATTGTTTGAAAAAGCAATGATTCGTGAACATCGCATGTTGGGTATGACACCCGAAGAAGAAGAAACCGTTGCTCTTCGTCGTCGTGCATCAACCATTGCTGCCAGAGCTATCACACGTAATGGTAGCATTAATGCTGCAGTTACCCGTATTTCATTATCAGACGCACCCCCAAAGCAATAGATAGCCTTTGTCATTTTTATTGTGTGTTTTGAAAGGCATGCATGCAGCTAATAAAAAGAGAAAGTTTATAATTTCGAGAGTCGCTCATCCTTTAGCAACTTAACGACTCTTTGGCTACAGCCCCAGCTGGATTGATAACCTTGATTTAGACATAAGATTAGTTCATATTCCTGACAGATGCG
This sequence comes from Rhizopus sp. PT2906, assembly GCA_025529335.1. Classification (NCBI taxonomy): domain Eukaryota; kingdom Fungi; phylum Mucoromycota; class Mucoromycetes; order Mucorales; family Rhizopodaceae; genus Rhizopus; species Rhizopus sp. PT2906. The sequence goes on along the minus strand of JAMYHX010000281.1, from coordinate 43,842 downwards.
ATATTCTTACCGTGAGATCCATGTCCATAATTATGGCATACGGTCACTTTTTGACCATTAGAGCGGTCTACAGATACGTTAATGGGGACAATTTATGAATAGAATGGTGCACATACGCTTAATCTCTTTTTCAATACGGATGCCGCCGCGGCGAGCAGGACGAAATCCAACGTTATAAGAGACAATATCAAATGCATCAGGACCCTTTCCATGCGTGATATCTGGACACATCTCGTAAACTCGCTTCAGGATATCCTTTGTGATTGCCTCATCAGGAGCAGTGGCTTTATTGTCAGGATCTACTGTACCGCCACAAATGACGGTACCATCGTCACGAGGAATGATGTACGTCCAGCAAGTAGCGCCTACATATCACTATCAGTGACATATTCTTTTTATGGTTATCACATTACTGTCATCGTAATATTGTGTCTGTAGTCAATAAAATTAGTTAAATTAGCCTAAATGTTGACATGGCACTAACCTTGATGTGAGGAGCACGAACAAGAACGGTTTGTCCACGCAGAGTAAACAATGCGTCATCTTTTACATCTTTTAGATCATGCGATCCATAGCCCGTACAATTGACAACGCTATCAACATCTGGATATGACTCAATAGCTTCTTGAATACTGTTAAATGTACGCCTCTCTATACGACCTCCTAAGCTTCTATAGGTCTTTAAAAGCCATCGAAGATATTTGGGGACATTGGCGACATCTATTCGTGTCAATCAATTTCTGTTTGTCAAAATTGAAAAAGAAGGACCTACATGAGGTAAAAGTATACCCGTGGGACATTTCGGGCTTAAGATTTTGCTTTGGAATAACTCGGACCTATAGGTTGCATTGGTTAATCCAAGAGACAAACTTGCTATAGATATCGTACATTGTCATAGAGTTTCTTAACCCAATAGACTTCCTCATCTGTTGCCTCTGGTTGCCTTACATATTGAACTGAATCTGTTCGACTAACATGAGCATCAGGAATATTGTCACAGATACGAGCAAATTCCTTTTTCGTATCCAAATCGATTTCTGTATGCAAGAATAAATAACTGACGCGTCGGGCAATCAGTTTCTCTCTTACCATGCAAGCGATAGTCATCAGGACTAGCGGCAGTTATAATCGACGCACCAGCCCATGGGGAAGTATACTCAGAAGATATGTCACCTGGTAAATGTCTTGCAGCAATAATAACATCCTTGAAGCCATTACGCAATAAGCAGATACCGCTTGTTAAACCCGATACACCAGCGCCTTGAAAATAACAAGGTAAATAAGTCTCTCAATAAAAGTTTCATGTTCATTACCAAGTACAAGTACTTTTTTTGTCATTTTTAAAACTTTAAGAAAAAGAAAAGAGAAGGAAGACAAAATATATACCAGGTTACTACAATCGTGGGGAAAACTGAACTTTAAATTCGAGATAACGCTTTAATGACTCATATTTGATGGACATAGGCTTCTACGCAAAGATTAAGCTGACCTTCGTAAGGCATGAGAGAAACAAGAGAAAGAGGATAAAGTGTCTATAGCTTATCTTTAATGTCTTTTGTAATCATGTAAAGTTGCAATGAATGCAATTTAAAATTGTAAGAGAGAATTGTAAAAATCAAACTTTTCAAATCGTGTATAAAAGATATGAACAACGTAGTAAAACCTTAAAATTTAAATTATACTTGTAAAATGCATTAAATCAAGCATTTGTGTCACCTTTGAGAAGGGGACACCAACATCACAAGCTTGAAGTGAAGCACCTCAGCGGTGTTTGATAAAAAAGAGCAAGTTTAGACGCGGTTATTGTAGTGTGGAGTCATGTCCAGACTCGTACCCTACTATCGTCTTATAATGGAAGAAATGTACACGAGTCCTTTTACTACAAGACAGTGAATATGACTTTGTAAAAACTCAAAATAAAGAAAACACACAGTTGTATTCAGTATCTTTTACTTTTGAGGCCGTTTGTGTGATATAAGGGATAAAGAAGATTGAACACATTGAATTTTATTAGCCAATCAAATGTATAAGGATCCCACACAACAAGCTCATTCGAGCTGCAATTAAATATTTAAATTCAGTCCCTGGGACCCATCAGCAGGGGGCTTCAGTGCTTTTTTAGCTTCTTTTTTCACTTTTCGCTAGAACCCCATCTTTATCTCTTTTTCACATCCATCCATCTATTTTATCAACCTTCAACACTCAAATTAAAGGTAAATGTTGTCTACTTTGGAAGCAACTAGCTGCTATATACACAACTCCTCCGAAATTCGCCTTATTCGAAATTCTCCTGTGTGCTTGATTCCTGAAAATGTGTAATGAAAATTACAAGTCTCGCTGAAATTTCCAATACTCTTCTCAGACAATGTACACATGCTGTTTTTTCTTTACAAAAAAGACAAGCTACTTTTACTACTTGATGGCCGTCGTCATTTATTGAAGATGGAAAGTTTTAGAAGATGTGCTTTGGATGACGTGAACACTGCAGTCATACGTAATCGACCCAACAACTCCGCAATGGCGATTTTTTTTATTTGCTATTTTTCAGAGCAGCAAAAGGGAGCAGAGAATATGTATTAGAATGGATCCGATTACGCACTGTATGTGTATCGACAGACTACACGTAGAGCTGTGATCATAGATCAGTTATGACTAGTACAGCAAAAAGACTTGTTACTAGTACTGTCATTTCATTGTTCATTTTCTTTGAAAATCAAGTCAAAAAGAGACACAATCTTTTATGGAGAAACGAATTCGGAGGATGGCAGTTGATTGATTATCCCCTTTTTAAAAAACGCATTACTCACTTTTTTGTCTACCTCAGTATGTCCGCTGCCGACCACGCTGATGATCTCATTGATTACGAAGAAGAAGATGAACAAACTCTTCAACAAGAAACTACTGTACAACAAACAGCTAATGTAGATGAAGAAGAAGAGAAGAAAGACAAAAAGGGTTCATATGTCGGTATCCACTCCACTGGTTTCCGTGACTTCTTGTTAAAACCTGAACTTTTAAGAAGTATTGTCGACTGTGGTTTTGAACACCCTTCAGAAGGTATTTTTCTCGAATATCAATTGATCAGCCAAGAACCCTAACACTCAACGTGCTCTAGTCCAACAAGAATGTATCCCTCAATCCATTTTGGGTATGGACGTTCTTTGCCAAGCTAAATCTGGTATGGGTAAAACTGCTGTTTTTGTACTGGCTACACTTCAACAACTTGAGCCTGTGAATGGCGAAGTGTCTGTCATTGTTCTTTGCCATACTCGTGAATTGGCTTTCCAAATCAAGAATGAATATAGCCGTTTCTCCAAATACCTTCCAGACATTCGCACTGAAGTATTCTATGGTGGTGTACCTATGACTAAAGATGTTGAAACCTTAAAGGACAAGAACAAGTGTCCTCATATCCTTGTGGGCACTCCTGGTCGTGTTTTGGCTTTAGTACGTGATAAGCATCTCAAGCTTAACAATGTCAAGCACTTTGTTCTGGATGAATGTGACAAGATGCTGGAACAATTAGATATGCGTCGGGATGTCCAAGATATCTTCCGTGCAACACCTCATCACAAGCAAGTCATGATGTTTACTGCTACATTAGCAAAGGATATGAGACCTGTGTGTAAAAAGTTTATGCAAAACCCTCTTGAAATCTATGTTGATGATGAAGCCAAGTTGACTCTCCATGGTCTTCAACAATTCTATATCAAATTAGAGGAAAGAGAAAAGAACCGTAAATTGAATGATTTACTAGATTCACTTGAATTCAACCAAGTCTGTATTTTTGTTCGTTCTGTTGCTCGTGCAAATGAATTGAATAGAATCTTAACAGACTGTAACTTCCCAAGTATCTGTATCCATTCACACATGACTCAAGAAGAACGTATCAAGAGATATAGATCATTCAAGGAATTCGAAAAGCGTATTATGGTTGCCACTGATATATTTGGTCGTGGTATTGATATTGAACGTGTCAACATCGTCATCAACTATGATATGCCCGATGGCGCAGACTCTTACTTACACAGAGTGGGTCGTGCTGGTCGTTTTGGTACCAAGGGTCTCGGTATCACTTTTGTTTCTGATGAAAACGATACAAAGGTCTTGAACGATGTTCAAAGTAGATTTGAAGTTAATATTGCACCACTTCCTGAAGACGTTGACATTAATGCCTACATGACTTCTTAAATTCATTTTTTAATAATAAACGGCAATGGTTCACGCAAGAAGCATTCAATGAAAAAACAAAGACAAGAACAATAAGAATGTCAGTTAGAGAAAATATGAAAACTGCTTAAAGATTTGTCGATTTTTCATTTGCTTTTTCGCATTGGTGTTTACAAATTATTAGCACACAATACAAAGGTCAATTACACTTACTGATTATCCATCTTTTATTACTATTGAAAAGACAACATTTAATACATAAAATGAGCTTGATATTTTTGAGAAAAGATAAATGTGGTCAAGACTTATAACACATAACTGAAATATTTAACAGTTCTTTATTCATTCTTTTGCTTCTTTTATTCTTCGTTGTCTGAGGCTATCATTTTTCTATCAGTGTAATTTCTGAATAAAGCGCATGAACTGCCTCTTTCTCTCTCTCCTTTCGACATCTTTTGATAAAAGGGATTTTAGATTCTATGCACTTTTTTTTTTATCTTGCCCGGGCGGGATGAAATTATATTGTTTCAATGTAATGCATGAACTATTAAAAGAATTACAGCCAATGAGATAACAACAAAGTCACTTTTTTTTTTATTATTTTACTAGACCCCACATGAAGTTTTTACTTTCTTTTCGTACAAACTATGCTTCGATTGTCCACAAGGGTCTGTAGTTCGAGTTCAAACGTGTTCAAGACGTCTAGTCGCGTTTCTCGACCTATTTATCGTGCTCAGGCTATTAGACAATACACAACTCCAAGTAGTAGTAGTAGTAATAATAACAATAAATACAACTACTAAAGAATAATATTATCAGAGCAGCCTGTTTTCAATAAAACTTTTAGTACGCCTGCTGCCACTTTTGGTGCATCAAAGATAATACCTCTTACTGCATTTAGTATTGCCACTACTCCTCTATTGGTCAAGAAACCAGTGATGTGTGAAGGTAATAGATATGCTGTCTAACTTGTATACGCATGGCTAATGGTGCTTAGCCGTTTATGCCAATGATATCAGTCAACCAAAGATTATCACTACTTCCAAGCAAAAGCCAATCCTTAACAAGGGTGAATTGACCTTTGGTACTTTTCTAGGTTTCTGTACAGGGTTTTTGATAAAGAAAGTTGGCAAGATATTCGCCATGTTTGTTGGTACAGGCTTTGTATTTTTGCAGGTAATTTATAAATAGAAATTTTTCCCATAATGGCTTATTCCTTGTATGTGTGTAGTACCTTGCTCAGGAAGGCTATGTCACCATTCATTGGGACCGTTTAGAAGGCAAATATAACAAAACACTAGACGTTGATAAAGATGGAAGAGTAACAGCAAAAGACCTTCGTTCCAAGTGGCAAAAGTTTGTTGATCTCTTGACAAACAATATTCAGTTCAAGTCAACCTTCTTGATTGGTCTTTATGCGGGTATCAGATACGGTTAACATTTTTTAATTCATAAAAGTGAGATCATGTAACATTACTTTTTCTTTTCTGCCCTAATTTTTTCTTGGCCTTTTTTTTTTTATTATTATTATTATTCTTGGTATTCTCCGTTTTCAACATGCCAAATCCATTTCATGAACCACAGATTAGAATATTAAAAGAAGCATTTCCAGATATTGACATATTAACTATTGACGAAGCTCTTTATTCAGCTCGAGGCGATATTAATACAGCATTTGATATGTTATTAGAGCCCAATAGTCCAACTAAGCCAATACACTCTGTAAATAAGGAATAACATGACAAAAACTAACATATTAACTCTTTATATTTCTCAAACAGTCAGAGACAACACCATTTTCTCCGATTGTAAGTTATCTCAATAGAAAAGATCTGTCTATATTGATACACTTTGACATAGAACAAGACTAAACCACCAACTGTCCGTGAAGAGTTGGCTCAATGGCGTCAAGAACTTTATGTAGAAAGTCGATTGAAGGCAGAGAGAGACATGAATAGAAATACGAACAATGGATCATTTTTAAGCTTACCAAGTATATTCTCTTCAACACATCATACCAACCTCAGCTGAATTTTTTTTTTTGTGTGTGTGTATAGGGCGTATAAAAAGTAATCCATTCATACATCATAACGACAGTCATAACAATAATGACAGAAATAGAGTACAGCGTTTGGAAAGTAATGAGAATATCACCCTTTTATTAGAATGGATTATGTTGACCCTTTCTTTTTATATATATAGACACAGTTAAATATCAACCACAGAGTGTTCATCAATAGTAAGTACACTGAAAGTTATTTACAATGTCATTATGATATAACAGTAAATATAACAGTACTTCACAAAACTTGAATACAAATCATTATCATCAAGGTCAATCAATTAATCTAAATGATTCTGTTGATTAAAATTTAACCTTAAAGATCACTATAGGATATTCCAATATCGTATTTACCACTTCAATTCGATCAACTCCAAGTCGTTCTACCTTGCCACCACCAGTACCACCAAGACGATTAACCGGTATATGAACTAATAGATAAATTATGACAAGTATTAAACAAAAATAATTATAGTTGGGGAAACTCGCACAAACCCCTTTCTATCAGAATTACCAAACAATAGCAATTCATCACCGCAATCATTGATCAATACACCTTCTCTTCCTTCAAGAAGACTAAATACAAACACACATCGTCAACGAGGTACAACAGATCATTGGCAATAACACACCATTTACTAAGCTAACTCTATGATAACAATAGACGAAGAAGTAGTGAATAATCCTTTCGACGAGCCTGATATGCCTCCTCCTGCATATCAAGACATACAAAAAGACACTCTTGTGCATCTCATTCCATAAAAACACGCTTGTTCTATAATACTCATTGTAACATCCTAATCTCACAGTGATATCATAGCTTATATATATATATATATATATGTATCTCTTTACTCTTCTTTTGTCTAGTATATGTATATCTATTTATTTTGTAAAACTGTTGTATATTTCTATATTATGCGTAAAAGTCATTTGCATCTAACACATGCTCAGCAGTGATTCCAGCAATAGTTGTAACAATTTTGATTTCAGTAAGCCCAAAAATAAAACTCACAGTAATATCCACTCTAGTACCATTCTCTACGTTCGAAAGCAATGGCATTTTTACAGGAAGTTCAATGAGCTTCACTACTCCCTTATCGGTAATATATCTTGGTATTGAGTCGTCATCACAGGCGTATAGATCAACTTTTCAAAAATGTTAACTCGTATGAACTGAGAAATTATCACTTTTCTCTTCTATTACCTTCGGTATGCTTTGGATATTCTACCCAGTAGGTTCGTCTCATTGTTTGGTTAGCATCAATACGAGCACCTTTCATCGCAATGATTTCAAATCGTGTCGAGCATCTTTTTATTCCATCGCTTGTGATAATGGCACTTGATTCTGGATCAATTCCTTCTACAAATGGAAGCCGTGTTCTTATGCCATATGATCGACGTAATATTTTGCTTGTCACTAAAGTTGGCCCAAGTACATGATATATTGCTCCTTCAGCAACTGCTAATTCTCCTCGTGGTGGCATAGCTATTTCTCCAACTTCATCTGGACCAAGACTGTTTTTTAAAGCTTCATAAAGATATGAAGAAGATCCAAATCCTCCAACAAGAAAGATAGAGTTAACAAAACAACCAACTTGTATCAATTGCTCTTTAACTAGGCCAATAACCTGATCTAAAACAGGGCCAAATACATAGTCTTCTAGTTCATCTTTATCGAAAATCATGTGACCATTCTAAAGGCAAGTCCATTAGTGTTTTGTCTTGGTATTGTTTTACTTACATCATTCAAAAAATGAGCAGGAATATACTGAGAAACAGCAGCTGGCACTTCTAACGTATATTGATCTTCGTCCCCTCGATAGTTAGGCTAAATAGATTGTTGGTATTGTCAATCGATATTGTAACTAATGTCATACTTTTATCCTTTCTATAAAGTTGTCCATCATTGTTTCATACATGCAGGCTGAAACCTTTTCTATGTTACTGCCTAGCTTTGTCCTTAAGAGAAATCTCATGTTTTGATCAATAAATGCACTTCCACACATGCCGCCATGTCCTTTAGTCACTTCTTTTAGCTTCCTTGGTGGTTTGATATCCTCTATTTGACTTGATTCAAAGTTAATGATGCTTGTGTTTTAATCTACAGAAAGACATTTACTAAGTCACCAAATCAATTGTGCCTCCTCCAGCATCAACAATCATGAATATGTCTCCATTTCTTAAACTCAAAGAATTGTATCTATTTTCACAGTATGCTGCTGCTGCTTCTGGCTCACTTATAAGCTTGAGTCTTTCTAACGGATCATCTGCAGTTATCATGCCTGCCCTTATAGCTGCTTGTCTCATCAATGCCTTTGCCTCATCAGACCAGATAGCGGGAACAGTTAGGCACTATATACAGATATAGATGGTTAAAGTTAAATCACGTTTGTAAGCGATATGCTTACATATTGATACTGGTCGTGTCTATAATTCTGAAATCCTCTTGTCTTTTGTATCTCTTCACAAATGTACTCGTGAAATCGTCGTAAATAGTCTGATACGACATCTACTGATGTTTTACCATCAGGTAATGGAATGTCATTCTGCGCCAACGCAAGCTTAAAGTATTGTAAAAATACACCTTCTTGGTTTGGCTATTAAATAAAGTATTATGACGTGTTGATTGAGGGGCAATCAGTACCTTTAAAGCTAGTAATTTCGCGCCTTTCCCCCAGTCCAAGACCTTGTTTTTATTTTTATAATATAAACATGTAGGAACCTTTGCATAAAAGCCATTATATTTTGGCCATTTCGTGATTGCATTAATGTCTACATCAGAATTCTGTGCTAAGCAGTAACAACAACCCTGCATAAATGTGTTTGGGTTAATACTGTTTATGCATAATTCTTAGTAAATCACCAACTTACAGAGAAGGTTGTCCCTGTTTGTGTACAGTAATGAATAAGAAAAAGACCTTGTTAAAAAGTGAAATGTAGTTACCAAAGTCAATAGAGACAATAACAGGATGATCTAATATACAACTCATCAAACTAAAAGAGGACAAGGAAAATAAAAAACGGAGTCGAAATTAACAGCAAAAAGTGCTCTTTTGTCCCTGAGTCGACATCAATTGATAACCTGTGACCCTGTAGGTACCTATATCACATGAGAGGCGCGGAAATAACAGCCTTAATAATGAAGTCCATGGGTTAGACGTTGGATTTATGTCCTATGAAACGAAAGAATTGACAGTTTCCTTTTTTACAAATACAACAAAAAAACGTGTGTGTGTAAAGCACATTACTGAATATGTTTTATTCAGAGTGGAGTCATATATGTGTGTTTATTATTAAAGAAGTTCAATCAGCATTAAAGGTGATCCAGACCATTATAAGCTAAGAGTGCTCCTTGTGCCTTATCAGAAGGCTTTAATATGTTTGGTGTGCCCATATTCTTTATCATGGTGTACAAATCATTAGGTGACTCAAATTTGGTTTTACTCATAAGCATAGCAGCTATACCAGAGACGTGTGGACTAGCCATACTATTGAGAGGGCGAATGTTAGTTTTTGGAATGGGGGGCCTTATTCGATATTCTACCTTGTTCCGTCCATGGTGATAGTCTTGTTTTCAAGCCAGTCACTAGTGATATTGGCCCCCGGGGCGTATATACTAACACACTTTCCAAAGGATGAAAATGATGGAATGATATCTTGATAGTTTGTAGCACCAATAGCAAAAACATCAGGGTTTGCAGATGGCGAGTAAGCACATGCATCATCACCTGTGTTTCCGGCAGAGACAAAGACGGGTATATCGTAATCTTGAACGACCATCGATAGAGCTTCGTCTATTGAGCTTGAGCGTGGCCCGCTAAGAGAAAGATTGATTATACTGTGACCAGGCTCATGAGTTTCAACAATATACGAAATAGCTATATGCTTATTTAAGATTTTTATCTTATATTCACCCTTTATTACATACCTTGAAGTAAAGCAGAAGTAGTACCATCTCCATTTCGATCAAGTATTTTGATTCCATGGAGAAAAGATTTTTTTGCAACACCAAATGCTTTACCACCAATAATGCCAGCAACATGTGTCCCTTTGAATAATGAGTTAAGTTTATATGAACCAAGTGCAAAAAATAACGTACCATGACCAGAAAAATCTCCGGAATCTTCATAACTAATAAAGTTGGCTTCCATCAAGGCTCGCCCTTCAAAGTCCGGATGACTTTCATTTATTCCTGAATCCAGGATATACACATGTATCCCAGTTCTAGACGTTGGATGAGTTTTCATACCAGCTTTTATATATCTTACTACGGCTTCTTACCCGGCAGTATCATCTGCAGTATAAACTGTAAGGTCCCGTAGCTCACGGTGATTTATACGAGCTATACCCCAGCTAGGAACGTCTACTTGGGTAACAATTCCACGTTTGGTCTTACTGTTTGGCACTTTGTGTATTATGTCTTGCATATAGCTCTTTGGATTAACAGTGGGAGGAATAAAGGGTGCTTTATATATTTGGTTTTGTTCTATGAATTCTATATCATCTATATTGCTAAGGTAGTTTACAAATTGAGGGTGAAACGAGCCTGTTAAGGCTCTATAGTTATCACCAATCTGAATATCTTTTAGTGATTCTAGTTTCATATCTTCATCGCTTGTCTGGGACATATCACTCATCAGTACATGCTTTCCTTTAAGTGAACTCTTTAGACCTTCTTGAAAAGTTTTGTAATGCTGTTCAACAAAAGCAGTTGATTCAAACCCTAATAATTAATAAGTAAAAGGATAAGGCGTATAGCAGGTAGATAGCTCCTACCAGTGATGTTTTTAATGCTCGGTGCCTTAAACTTTATGATGTGTGTAGGTATACGACGGATATTTTCTTGTTTGGAAATGTCGATCGTTGAGTCACTATTTTCATTTATAGCTATACAATAGCTGATACCAAACAAGAGGTAAGTGGTTGTAAATGAGAGAGTGAATTTCATTCCGATCGGAAAGAAGAACAAAACAGAAAGAAAGAAAAGGTAAACAAAAGGAACCCTTTAGTACATTACGTACATACCAGCCAAAAGTCCTCGGGTTATTAAAATGCTGCTGATAACAGCATCAGACTAGTTCTGATACTTACTAGCTGATGCGCCCAATTGTTTATCTAATTTTCTCTCAACAAAAGTATCATGCAAGTGTACGAACTAGTCATTCATTAAATGATAGCAAGCCTGTGCGAAAAAAAAAAAAAGTCAGCATCAGTATGATCATCTTGCAGCATTCATGATAATTCAACGATATATCAAAACTCGGCATATATGCTATTATGTCTGGATTAAAACGCTAGCTGCACGATATTTTATTAAAAGGAAACTTTTCTAATAATAGCTATAGTGAATTGATCCTTTACCGCATCTCCATATAAATCAACTACTTTATTTATAGCCATTTTGTATCCTTTGCCCATATTGAACCGTATCTCTGTGCAAGGAAGACGCAGATGCCACTTGCTGCACTGATGAATGCGAGGATCGTCATGGACCACCCGTTTCCTATAGCGGGTATCAAAACAGGGGCTACTAGTGGTGTAAATCCGGCAGATAAGCATCTTAACAAGTTGGCTGTGCTCATTACAGAAGCAGCATATTTGGGATAAATGTCCGATATATACGTATTACTAGGGGTTTGCACTAGACCAACACCCAATCCTACTTTATAAACATGAATATGTTCTGTTCTTGAGCCTAATTGCTCATATCTTACATAAAAACAAGCCAAACAGGCATGACACGACATGGATTCCGAACTGCGAACACCAGCCATATACCACTTCTCCCATGGGCAAAATAATAATACCGAGCCAAATGACGCTTAACCGTGCCTCTGGTACATTCTTTTTGACTATAGCGCGGTCAGACAAGATACCTGACAAGACTGCACCAACAGCGTTCCCAGTGCCATTAGCCAAATAGGAAAGCCCTATTTGTGAGCTTGTAAAGTGATACTGTGTTGACAGCTGTTGAGGTAAACTTGCTATCATAAAGTACATAAATCCATAAGCAATAGAGTAAGGCGTTGTGGCGAAAATCACGGAAAGCTTCGTTAAGAATATAAATGGTTTCGACATGCTCTTCAATAAAGGCTCTTGATGAATAAATCTCTCTTCACTGCCTGCTATCTTTCTCTTTTTGAGAATGATGGCAGATGTTTCGGGCACAAAAAACAAAATGAGTATAAAGATAAAGCCTCCTAGAGCGCAGAGTATCCAGAAAATGAATCTCCATCCGATATCTAAATTTAAATTATTGAGTAATTGTTTACCAAGTAATAACATTCAAACCAATACATTGGTTTATGTATCCTCCTGCGATGGGTCCAATGACGGGGCCAATGAGCGGCCCAAGAAGAAAAAAACCCATTGCATTGCCTCGTTCCTGTTGGTCAAATAGATCAATAACAGTGCTAATTTACAAATGTATATGAGTAAATTCTAATGGTTCATAGGATGTAGCATACCCTGCGCCTACTGCTTGTGAAGCGCTTGCTCCAGTCGCTTGGAGCGCTCTCATTGCTATAAAAAGCCCAACGGATCTGGATAACGCACAGCCAACAGTGGCTGCTATGTATAAGACTGTAGATAAAATGTATATGATACGTCTTCCGTATCTCTCAGAGAATGTAGCCCAAAACAGAGGCTAGTATAGAAAATGAATATGAGACTAAGCTATTTATAATCTATATACCATTAAGCCAATAACAAACACATATAATGATATGGTAGCATTTATAGTAATGTTGGTTGTGTGAAAGGTTTGGCGTACTTGTGCAATTGCAGGAATCTAGCGTCTATTATGGTCATTGATTAAGATAGATCAGATATCTCACTATTTACATAAATGGAACTTGTTACAGGGCCTAAAAAGCCCTGCATGGCGACTATTGTTAAAATGAACCACTTTCTCTTGAGGGACATCTTGTCCTAAGTATGAAAAAGTGTCAATTACATCTTTATCTACATGTTTATATCTTATAACCTTCACAGAATATAAATGCAAATCGTCAACAGCTTCTTTTTCAGCATTTTCTTCAGAAATGACTGTTTCTTCTCTACTACTTTCTTCGTATGGATTCTTTAAAGCATTAGAATGCTCGTTAGCAGATGAAGAAGCATCAGCTGTAATCATTAGTCAATACTTTTAAACGAGAGCTATAAAGTAAAAGCACCTATAATTGTTCAACTTGCGGTAATTATAGGCCTCAAGGGACATTGAAAAATTTTAGCCAGTTTTAAAACTATTTGCTATCTATTCTGATGTGGTCACTGATGAACTACTCTGCATGAAACATATGTTAGTCTCAGAAATATCTGTGCGTTTGATTCTGTGCCTTGTAATGCTTGTATTGCTATTAGCTCTCGATGCATTGTTTCAAAGATAAATCAAACACGTAATAGTTCCAGTGATGCCGAATTCTCACAGCACCACCGTGCTTTTCGATCTTTTTTCCTTTTTTCTCCTGATTTGAAGTAGAACTTGTTTTGCAAATCGAGTAACTAACTGAATAATAAGGGCATCGGCATTATGTCTTTGCAGAAAAAAAAAGAAAGGAGGGGGTAAGATAACTCTATTTGGTTTGGGTGTACTTTATGCGTGGTAACTGTAGGTGTCCAATCAATGTATATATAGCTTTTGTATGTTGTCAAGTTAAGATTGATTTTAATGGAAGAGTTTTCCCTTTGAATGCTCTTGTCTCTCTTGACTTATTCTTCAATCTGATAACAGCAACGATGAGTAGTAAGTTTTACATTAAGAATTATACGTTGGCCATGGCAACAGTTGGAATAGAAGCATCCTCTGGAATGCTCCGAACAAATATACCAATGGAGAGCGTTATTATCTACGTAGGTAGTTAGTTATTCCTTCGCTATAATATTTAATGTTATACATTTGTCCTTGTTTCTTGCATTTGAATATATCACTTCAATAAACTCGTGCTATTGTATAGTCATGACAGCGTGTTTGTTAATAAAACTAAAAGCTACTGTTACTAAATATATCCCACAAATAATAAGCAATGTCACAAAGTAAGCGATTATTTATCTATGATGTTTATTTTTATGTGTGCGTGTGTACGTGTGCTTCGAGCACAAGTATGTTGTCAATCAATACGTTGCGTTAAACTTCCGGATGTACTAAACCTGTCTACAAGGTATATCAAACCATGTATTATACTCATTTATGCTTTGAACAACAAAATCACTCCCTTGCTTGTTGTTTTTTCCTTTGTAAATAAGAATGATGCTGTTGACAAACTTGATCATCATCCTTTAATTTAGCCCAATGAAATGCATTACAGTGTAAGATTCAATCCCCGGTAAGACACTCCAAAGCGTCTTTTTTCAACGCGTTGTAGGTTCCTTTCACAAAAATGTATCCAGCAGGAGAACACACTAATTATCAATACTCAAATCAAGCTTATGGAGTACCTTCTAAATCTCCACCTCCTTTGCAGCATCCTGTTCCTCAACATCCAATACCAGATTTTGGACCTGCTGTCCATCAGAATGCACCATCTCAGCAGACTTATTACAACCAAAGTCCCATGATGCAACAACACCAACAACAACAACAGCAGCAATATGATCCTAATGCTTATACTCCTCAACATTCACAACATTCAAGCAATCTATACAGTCACTTCGGGTTTAATGATCCTGCTGCTCAAATGGGTATGCAGTTTGCTGGTACAGCTATGGCTCAAGGGTCTGCATATGTTGAAAAGAATGTAAGTAGAGTAAAGGTAGATTACATTTAACTGACATAGGATACATAGTTCAATAGATGGGTAAATATGCCTGCATTAAGGCATTACTTTAATGTAAGCAATAGTTATGTTATGAACAAGTTAAGACTATTATTGTTTCCTTGGAGAAATCACGTAAGACTATATCATGAATAACGACAAGTCACTTACTCTTCATAGTCGTGGAATCGTTTGATAATGAGATCAGAGACAGGTCAAATGGAAGGGTTTAAACCGCCAAGAGAGGACTTAAATTCACCTGATCTGTATATTCCTGGTAAGGCATCATAAATATACATGAATGTAGAACTTGTTTGGCTGATGTGTTTTAAAAAGTAATGGCCGTTGTAACATATGTGCTACTTTGTGGATTAACCGCTGGGCTTGAGAACAAGTAAGTAAATCCCTTCCAAGTTGTTTAGAAAAGGAGAAGCTGATCATTTTATAGATTCCATCCAGAATTATTGTATATTGCTGTATCCACCTCTGTTGCTGTTGTGTTTTGGGAAATTGTCTACACACGCTTAGGCTGCTATTTCCTAAATATACCTTTTGAGGCTTCCATGCTTGACTTACTCTCTTACTATGGTTACAAATTCGTTGGTATCATTGTTACGGATGTTATCAAATTATTAGGGGGCAAGGGCTATAGCACATGGTTCGTATTCTTTTACACGGGTCTGTCTGTCAGTTTCTTTTTGGTAAGTTATAAATTGATTATGTGCATAGAGATACTGATATTATTTAGCTTCGCTCTATGAGATATGTCATTCTACCTGATGCTGCTGCGGGGCCCTCTACCCTAAATCCTCAACGTAAACGACGAATGTGGTTTTTGTTGACAATTGCTTCACTTCAGATGGTATACATGTTCTTTTTAATAAACTAAATATCAGAGTTTTTCTTTGTATATCAATACAATGCGCAATCTCTGTTTATTCATATTCATCAGGATCTTCCTCTGCTGGAGGCATGAATTGTGCATCCGATCCTTCACACAGATAAAACAACTTCATTGCTTCCGATATAGCACTCTGGAAATCTAAAGATGCATCAGGGTCACTGCAAGGTACTATATGTTTAGGTAGCAATGGGGTTTGTTCCAATTCATAAGCAGTTCGACTACGCTGATCATAAAACACACTCAAAATACAGTGTGTTTCCTCATTCAAGAGAAGTTGTAACGCATTCTTAAGCACATTGCTATTGACTGATTCAGTCCAAAAATATGTAACATCTACAAGAAATAGCGCATTAGAAACACATAAAAAAAAAATACTATATAGGCTTACATTGGTTGCTAGGGCATGCCATAGTTTTCTGACTCTGATGTATAACATAGATAGGGTAATCTTCATTTCCTGCATCACTGCCTGGAGGAAACACACTGTAGGCTAAAGTAACCTTATTTTCGGCATCTTTCAAAGGCTGATCGGTGACTACGATCGCTCTAGAAATCCAGATACCAAATTCACCTCCGTTTGGCAACCAGATCGAAGGCAAGTAATCCATTCCAGTAATCAATGTAGAGCAGTGAAATTCTTGACCAGTCTTTGTTTTGATCCCTGTACACTCATTCGTATTATCATTGACTAGAATTTGATCAATAGGGTAATCCAATATATAAATACCACCATAGACAGCACAAATTCTATTATATCTGGTTTAGAATAACCTTTATAAATTTCACGTGAACTTACCTGCAAAATGCTTGAGCAATCTCACTAGCTCCTCCATACAGTGGGCACAGGTATGTACCTTTTCCAAAGCGGCCCATAGACTGTACAAACTTGTGAGTATGCTCAATGCCTACTCGTGTTGGAACTTTATGAAATGGTTAGTAAAAAAAAAAAAAAAAAAAAAAAAAAAAAAAAAAAAATAATTGGTTACCGTTCATATCAACAAGAGCGATTGCATAAATAATTGCATCAAGTAATTTTCCTGATATTTTGAACTTGTCTTGTAAGAATTCACCATAGGTTGATTCTGTCTTGTGTTAGGCTAATAGCTTGCTTAATTATACATAATTACCTGTAATCTCTGTTTCCCCTTCTTTATATTCCATTGCAAATGTCAAAAACTTCATCAACTTTCGTTTGTCAACAAGACTCACTGATTTGCTAGTGAAGACATCTTCTTTTGATCCAGGCACCTATCACAAGTATTAGTCACTTGTTTAGAAAATAACACAATTACCTTCTCAAGCGCCTTCAAGGTTTCATCATACATATAAATATCACCTACATTTTCAAACTCGAGATATCGTCCTACTCCACTACGAATTAATATTTCAACCAATTCCTCTCGTGAACCAAGTAATTTGGGAGCTATATCTAAGTTGTATGACCTTGAGCTCTTCAATAGTTTGTTAAATACAGTCATCAGACAAATGGCCTCATAAGGATCCTCTATCGTAAAGGATTCGAATAGATCTTTATCTGATTCATGCATGCTTGATATGAATGTGTCTATGGATAATCCATCAGCAATTTTTGACTTAATATCATCTTTTTCTTCCTGAGAGAGTAAGGTTGGGAACAGTTGAAAGTTTACGTTTCTATAGACGGAAGAGTATTGTTTGCTGTATGTTGTTTTAGCCGGATCTTTAATACTCGTGTCAGATGATAAAGTATGTATGATATATACTCTTTACCTGACTGCTCTACGTCGCTCGCTATATATTTCATAAGTACATACAGACTGTATATAATCATAGAGTGTTTACTTACTGCCTTTATGATTGTTGTAAAACCGAGCTATTTCTCTAATTCCAAACGTGCTCCAATTACTGCCATAATGTTGATTGTTATCAAGATGAAGAACCTTTTTACCCACTCTCGCAAGAGATCTACACAAGGTTTATTTCACGTCATTTATATTACTTTTAAATCTTACCCTGCTAATACAGATTCTGTTAAGCCTGTTCCTAATATAATGTAGTCAAAGCTAGTTTCTTCTAAAGTGTCAGACATTCCACAATAGTAAAAAAGAAAGGGGGCGAATTATTATTTTTATTCTTTCTTCTTTATATTTGATTCACAGACAATGTCCAAGAGAAGAAGAATGGCTAAACAAAAGACAAAGAATGCGACAAAGGAAATGACAGACAATTATGCACCTGTTCAATTAGAACAAGCAGAACTAGCTAAACAATTAGAACGCTATATTGTGGAGTTCGAAACTAAAGTAGATCAACTAAAATATAAACTGCTTGATAAAGAACTAGTCATACTTTTTGTTGCAAACTTACACCCGCGCTGGAAGCGTCTTCTTGAGCCAATAGAACACACCTTTCAGCATTGGAAAGATGCAGCGAGTATAGCTGTCTATCATTGTGTGAAAGTATCTGCTCTATTAGGAAGTGAGCGTACTGACAAGAGTCCATTGTTTACATCACAAGAATCAATTGATATTCTTCGCTCAGGGTATTTTGCTTCAGAGACACATCCTGATATCGAGCGGCATCCAAGAGAAAGTTCAATACAGCACTTGATTGGTACATCCACGACAGCATTAATGCCAAAGAAGCCAGCAACACCTTCTCCACCTCTTTTGACAACGGAAATGGCAACTGTTTATAGTGAAAAGAATAAAACAAAGGAAAAGGATAATGAAAAGATGATACCAAAAGAGCACATAAGGAAGCCAGATGCGAAAGAGGATAAGCATAAACAAGACAAGAAGGAAGTACAGAAAACAGAAAAGAAAAAGTCAGCTCAAGACGATAAATCAACAAAATCAAAGCAGACTATTAGCAGTACAACACGCAATGACAATAACATCATAGAAACGAATAATAACACGCGTAATGACAGTGATAGTAAGGAGAATGATATCAAAGACGGCAATATATGCTATAAAATACCAGAATGTTATAAGGGGGTCAATCTGATGTTTCTAGAACTAACAATAAATGGAAAGACGGTCAAAGGCTTACTATCTAAATTATCTTGGGGATGCTCGGCTATCTCAATTGATTGCGTCAAAAGACTAGGCTTAACCCTGTCAACCTCTAATCTATTCTGCATAAACACAGATTTTGGTATAGTGAATTCTCTTGGATTTGTAAAATTACCAATATCACATCCAGCAGAGCCTAATATTAAGTCAGAATTAATCACACAAGTTGTACCATCGATATACAATGGTAAGGTTGAACTCATTCTAGGATCAGACTTTTTCTTTAAATTCAAGCCGACATTAAACATAAAGAAACGAGCTATTCGATTTTTGGATAGAGAGGCGTCTTATATTGTTCATGGATTGACCTGATAATAAAACATTCATTTAAGCCATGTATTACATTTGTATTACTTTCCCCCTTCCTTTGTCTCTTTCTTTCTCCCCCTCCCCCCTCCTTATTAACTATTCAAAGCTAATTAAAGTGTTCACAGCAAACAATATTAATCAATAGCCAATGCTCTGATTTACTCTCAGTATAGTTGATTGATTCATACAGATTCAGTGATTTTAGAAAGTAAAAATAGATGGGGCTCTGTCAAGGAATCAAATGTTGTATACTCTGTTCGTTTGTAGCAAGGATCTTTGCTTAAGCCGTTGAAGTCTTAAGCATTCCGGAAGTGAGGCTTGCGAGCGCTTTTGCGATTATCTGAAAAAAGATAGGTGGTAAGAAAAATCATAAGGCTGATCCACCCTCTACAGTTGTCCATTATAATTGTTTTTGCTGCTTCTTCGATATGATCAGGATCTGGAGGGAAAGGTCGTTTTTGGAAGGGCTGATATTATCATGATGACTCAGGAGGACGGGTGGTAGCGGAGGGATTGGCGGCGGGCAGTTCAATGGCAAAGGAAACCGTAGCTAGACGCTCACGGAGAGGGGTGTTTTGTTGCTGAGGTCGTGCTATTTCAGTCTTGGCGACAGAAAGTTCTGCTTGTAGTTGCTTCAATGTTGGCATAAAATGGATACACTTTCTAATTAAGGTAAAAAGTATCGAAAGTGATGGAAAGCTACATTGATTTTCGGAGCCTGCGACTGTTTGAAATCACTGCATTATCTGCTTTTAAAGTTTCTCTGGAATTTGTGGAGCCTCATTAAGCTGAATTTTCAAAGTCAGGAAGGCACCGCATTGAATTTTTATAGTCTACTTTCTCTCTCTCGCTCACTTTCTCCATTGCATTAGGCATTGCTCATCACTGCATCATGTTTAGTGGAGTTATGGAAGCGATCCAAGGCATTCCCAGGAGCGATGTTGACCTTCGTCTCGAAATGCTGAGGACGGTTCAAAAGTTATTTAAGTTAGACGGATCAAGTTCTGACATATTTAGACGAGAAGGTGGGTTTGTCAGCTTAGTGTCAATGATCATCGCATTGGAAGGAGCCTTTGAAGACCCACAGCGTTATTTTGGGGACAATAGTATCACTTTGGAAGAAGCTACAGACAAGCTTATCTTGTTATTGCAAACCATCTTTAACATCTTGGCAGAATCTATGCACCGCTCCGAGATGAACAAACAGTACTTTATGAAGGACGTCGGTTACAGAACAGTCGAGAATGCTATTATTTTGACAGGCGCTCTTGTTCAGAGACATATAGCCGAGCGTGTATTCGGTATCTTGCTTAGTTTTGTGATTGAAAGTGAAGCAGTTTTAGGTATCTTTATATCAGTGACCAATGACCAAGATAACACAAGTGGCTCGGCAGAGAATGAGATGTATATGGAAAAAATTGAATCGATGCTGAGCCAGTCGACGGTAGCTTTGGCAAATCCCGAAATTATACCCACCATACTACACCTTCAAAAGGCAGCTTCAGCTCATAAACAGCTCTGTCGTGCTGTTCTAAGCGCTCTCTTTGCATTATCTCAAGCAAGTCGAGGAAATCAGGTCAAACTGAATAGAAGTGGACTATTATTGACGTTATTACAAAGAGTATTCCCAGATAATGAAACGGAGGATGTGGAAGAGGATCAGGATAGAGAGATCATGCTCAGCCTGATGAAGAATTTAATGAATATGGGTATCAGTTCCAATGAACTCCGTTATATATTCAAGAGATTTGATCTAAACACAGAAAATAATCAATCAAGCGACGTGTTGGACTTGATATTACATGGTGCATCTGGAAGTCGATGGCCAGGCTTTATTCAGTTCAATGATCCCACCACATATCTTGAAATTCCACAACTTGCCAACTTTCCACCTCCTAATCCAGGCTATACACTCTTGTTCTGGCTACATATCGAAAAGCAAAATGATGTATCTAGTTTGCCTTTGTTTAACGTATGGAGTGATCAACAACAAATATTTAGAGTCTTCATCGATGCTAGATCAAAGATGCTGCTGGTTCAGTCTTCTTATTCAAAACAGCCAGTTCTCTTCAAATCATTCGAGTTTCACGTCGGATTTTGGTATCATCTTGCTCTTGTTCATAACAAATCACGACTCTCTCCTAGGCTGAGCTCTATCAGCATGTATGTAAATGGAATCTTTATTGAGAAAGTGGCATGCTCCTATATCCCACAGCCTTCTGTATCTTTTCCACTTAGAGCAACCATTGGTTATGCACCAGGAAACAGCTTAAAGAAACAACATTTGATATGGAATCTTGGACCTACATATCTTATACAGGATACCTTAGAAAAGGAAACAATCAATTTATATTTTAGCCTAGGACCTCGTTATCGGTCTTTATACCAAGACTCTTTACGTCAATTTCAAACCTACGAAGCAACGACATCACTTTATTTGACAATTCGCAACATGTCAAAGGGTCGACGCAGTGATAGTTCGGATCAACAATTGCTAACGAGCATACTTGATGGATCTGCTTTTCAAGTGGTTCCTGAAAATAAAATTGTGTTTGCTTTCTCTGCTTACAACACACTTAGTGAAGGCGCCTATAGCGGGTTGACTTTGACCGGCATGAGTTTGGCTACACGGCAAACTATTATTGCAGAAAATAATAACTCTAGAATGATCATCAATGCCGCTGTACCCAAGCTGGACATGGCAGTCTATAGACCAAATAGCATGGGATACTTGATTGGGGAACTAATAGTCGCATATCCGCTTGGTTTGGATGAGTCTATATGTAAAATTGGTGGTTGCGCAGTTGCCTTGAAGTTGATTGAATGCTCACAGGTAATATTTAAATATTGACTGTTGCTATGAATACTGACACTGTATTATTAGACCGCGCAGAATCTATGTAAAGCAACCGCATTTCTATTTGAAACCATTCGATACTCTTGGCGCAATTCTGCAGACATGGAGCGTTGCCATGGCTATGAAATATTAGCTTACCTTTTAAAGCAAAAGAGAGATATAATTACCTTGGAACTGCTTGAACTCTTGTTGGTTTTTATAGGAAAAAACGCACAGCAACCAGAGTAAGATAAAGTGGAAAGCAATAGGGATAATAACTAACACAGACTCTTTAGGAACTCCATCATCAACAATCCTTTAGTATACCGATATGTTGTATTAAATTTTGAGATTTGGAAGAAGACCTCACTTGAAGTACAGAAAGCACAACTAGATCAATTTAACTTGTTCTTAAGCACTAGCAGCTTCAGAGCCTTTAATGTTAAACGGTTACAAAAGATTCGTAAGTATGGGAGCAACAAACGAGATAAAGTTTTAACGTTATATGAGCAGATCTTGTCAAGAAACTTCTCTTGGCTTTTCGTATGAGTATCTATTCCAAAGAACTTGTACCATATGTAGTAAAAGCATTAAAAGCTGTCATGCTAAGCAATTGGGACACTGAAGGCATCAGAGCAATAGCTACATTCTTAGCTTCCACTGTGTCACAAGGTAGATGATAAAATCACTCAAGTCAGAGTATTGACCCTTTTGTTATATAGGATCCATGAACACTGCAAAGAGTAACCGCTTGCGTTCAGACAGCACGCATTCAACATCTAGCTCAGTAACAATAGATGAGGATATCCCTGCGACGACTGATATTCTTTTGGACGCTAGACAGGCAGGAAGATTCAAAAAGAGTGCTCAAATGTGTAATATTGTATTAGAAATGCTGCACGATATCCTATGCGATAAGTCTATAGATCCAGAGTATATTAATCGGTTCGCAAGTACTATTACCAACAGATGGCCATTGTTATTCTTTGCACCCAATACAAATCCGTTTACAGCACTGTTGGCCATTCGTGTCCTGGCAAGATTGTTTATTTCTCAAGGACAAAGTTATGTTGGAAAGTTCAAGTCAGCCTCAGATGGCTTCTTGATCTTACGCAAGTTATTGCCTGCCTATTGGAACGTTGCGCAAATTCATGAGACACTCATACTGTTAATGATGGGAATGGATATTGCCGACTATCCCCTACAACCTTTCTCTGGCATTAATGGATTACGAAGATGCTTGCAGAGTGATAGGGACAGCAAGATGATTATCCCTGATGTACTTCCTATTGTCCTTACCATGTGGGACGAAGCAAGAAAAGCCGTCGGATTACCAAAGATTACAGCATTTCCACCCATATTAGGTCGTCCGGGTCGCAAGAGAAGCGATAGCACAGCAACTCAGACAATGAAAAGTAATGATGGCAAGGATATGACTAAATCTACCATAAAGCAGACAATGGATGAGTTCGTACTATTGGTAGATGAATTGTATGACAAAAGACCTCTCTTTAAGGAAGTCTGTAACAAGCAAGAGACACAAGATTTCTTTGTTCAAGTCTTGTTTCTGAACGTATGTCAAACAAACAGCATGCTGGCTGAAGACGAGCTGAATGCGAAAGATGCTGTGCTCGCAAATGCCGAAATAGATCCAGCTACACCATCATCTGCCGTATCTTCTCCAGTGGACGGATCATCGTATTTTGGACGCAGTAGTGGTGCTGATGACACCGCTTCTGTTGATAGTGCAACAATGTCACCAGGAAGGATGATTAAGCGTGGTGGCACGTCCGCACTAACAACAAAGACATCACCACATGTTTCCAGACGTACACAGACATTTACATTGCGTCTGAAATCTGCTTCATGGAGTCAAAACAACTTCTTTCAAAATGCAAGGTCACTTCAAGAGCCTGTGTCTGATCCTTTATTAGATTTTGTTGTTAAAGTGTGTGTTCAATCCATATTCAACCCTCAGGATAAAAGTCAAATTGGTCTATCCTTGGTCATGAACGCCTTCCCTCCTAGCACGCATGAACAGCAACTTTACTTTGAAAGCTATCTTATGACGCACATTGCCCAAAACGTGAAAAGTGGACTACAGCTGGATGAAGAATTGCTTTTGGATCAACGCATCTTGAACAATGTAGCTAAATTTGGGCAAATTGCAGCAGATGCAGCCATCCAGGGTCGTTTTAGAGTTGGAGGCATTGAGCAAACTTATGATCTTTTGGCTTCTATTCTTGAAATTCTACACTCTGACAGTCTTTACAGTCGATACAGTGCGAATGATACGTCAATAGTCACTATTTATAGATCGTTTAATAGGATGATATTAGCAAAGATTTCTGATTTAGAATACGGAGACAATCCAATGAAAGTAGCTGCTTTCCTAGATTATTGTATCCATCACCAAAAAATCATATTAAGCGCAAAGAATACAGATGGCGAGTTTCTGAGGTGCTTTTGCTATCATTTGTACTACTATCTGCAGTCAACTAATGGACAAGTTAAGGATGCTGCTGCGAATATATGGAAGCTACTCCTCTTACAAAAGCCTGAGGACATAGCTTTGTTATTTGCTGTTCGAATCAAGGGTTTTGAATGCGACGACCTGAACGATGGATTTAGACAGATGCTGGAAATGGACCTTAATTCGTTCTATACCTGGTTAGACTCAAGAAAGGTGGAGCTCAATGTTTTGTTTAATGAATATGTTTGTAAATCATGGGAGCAATTCATAGTACAAGAGCTAAAGAACAGCAGGGAAATGTTGAAAAGTTATGTAGCAAGACGTATAAACAAGCTGAGAAGAACTCAGAGACGCGAGAGTCATGAGCGTGAAGTGCTAAGTGAGTATACCAAAAAAAGCACCACTTGGTCCCAAGAAATTCAAGAAGTAGAAACGAATCGATTCATGAAGGCGCTACAGGACTTTGAAGGACATGAAAACTTTATACATAATGAATGGATCCGAATCTCTGAAGATTTAACCCGTGAGCGTGCTATTTGGGGCCCTGAGAAAGCGATGAATATCACCTGGAGACTAGATAATACCGAAGGACCAAACAGAATGAGGAAAAGACTACAATGTGTTTCTAATGTGACACATCAGCCATATCTTCCAAAACTGGCATCTCGATCTAAGCTGTCTCCTTTATCAACGTCAGTCGGATCAAGTCTTAAAAAGAAAACAGCTGCAGAATCAAAAACAAGTCCAAAAGATGTCACTCAACAAACAGAAAAGACTTCAGCCGATTCAGATCATAGCTTAATAGATGACGAATTATCGGATAGTCACGAAGATAATGACGAGCAATTGTTCTATGAAGAAGACAAAAGTCGCAAAGTTCTCCGATTGCTTGATCAAGGGGATATGGTATTGGATGTATATAATGTCAGTCAAATAGCCGGAGTGGATGCATGTGAAGGCCTACTACTGCTTTGTAACAATAATATTTATTTGATCGATAATTTCTTTCAACGAAGTGATGGTGAAGTTGTGGAAATATGGGATGTGCCTAAAGAAGAAAGAGATCAGTATTTACTGCTTATCGCAAGAGCAGCTGGAATGGAAACAGAACAACTGGAGAATACAACAGGTGAACATACTTGTAGAAGATGGTCAGCTGCCGATCTTCGCGATGTCTTTAAACGTCGCTTCCTGTTTAGAGATGTAGCGCTTGAAATGTTTTTCAAAGATGGTCAGAATGCTTTGATTACAGTTGCCCTCTCGGAACGAGATGAACTCTATTCCAAACTGGTAGCTCGTATAGAGTCCCATGAAGAATCAGCTAATACTATATTCCAAGGTGAAATTGAAAATACATCAAGTCTTAGCAGTACATTTAGACTATCCAGTTTATTTGGTACGTCTACTTTGAATGACTTGGTCCAAAGATGGGAGCGAAGAGAGATAAGCAATTTTCAATATCTTATGTATCTAAATGCGATCGCTGGTCGCTCATATAATGACATAACCCAATACCCCGTTTTTCCTTGGATCTTGGCAGATTACAAGAGCGATGAACTAGATTTGTCAAACCCAAAGACATTTCGAGATTTAACCAAACCTATGGGTGCACAAACAGAAGAAAGAAGACGAGAATTTGAAGATCGATATAGACAATGGGGCGAGACAGGCGACCCGACACCTGCATTCCATTATGGCACTCATTACTCTTCTGCAATGATCGTTTGCTCTTTCTTAATCCGTCTAGAACCTTTCACTCAACACTATCTCAAGTTACAAGGAGGTACGTTTGACCATGCCGACAGACTTTTTGATTCAATCGGAAAAGCTTGGGACTCTGCTTCAGAAAAAAACATGGGCGACGTACGAGAACTCATTCCAGAGTTTTTCTATCTACCGGACTTTCTTGTAAATGTAAACAAGTTTAATTTTGGAGTCAAACAAGGATCTGGTGAAGCAATTGATTCAGTTGTATTACCTCCTTGGGCGCATGGTGATCCAAAGATATTCATACAGAAGCATCGTGAGGTACTTAATATACGCTGCAATGAATTCTGGAGGTTTTTTCTTAAAAAAAAAATACATATTTAGGCACTTGAAAGTGATTATGTTTCAGCACATCTGCATCATTGGATTGATTTGATATTTGGATACAAGCAACAAGGAAAAGCAGCTATTGAAACACTGAATGTATTTCATCATGTATCATATGAAGGGGCTGTTGGTAATGTAACCACAAGTGTATACTAAATGTATATTAAGGTCTCTTTTAGACTTGGATTCGATTACGGATATAGTTGAAAAGACTGCTACTATTGGCATCATCAATAACTTTGGACAAACCCCTTGTCAGCTATTTAAAAAGCCCCATCCTGCAAGAGGACCTGCTGTAAGTGATCCATTAGCATTAGGTTATTATGTATTCCAAGAGCATCTCGAGAAGCTAGTTCAATCAGTTGCTCCACTACGAGGTAATATGACTTATTTAGTGCAGCATGTATCATTTACATAAATATGTAGATATAAAACAGCAAATCGCAAGCATAGGCATATACAATGAGAGACTTGGCGTAACATATTGCCAACAACTACTCATGCCTTCTGATGGTAGCCGTTATATAGAATGGGGATTTAGCGACAATAGCCTTCGATTATACTCTACAGAAACCGGGAAGGTACAGATGAATGCGACTTCGTTGAGGCTATATTAAGACTTTATTCTAGTTGTTGAATGTTTTTGAAAATATGCATACTGGATATATCAGTAGTGCTTATTTCATTGACTCAAGTACGCTAATTACAGGTGGAACAGATAGTGTAAGCCTTAGGTATATACCTAAAGTTGAAGTTAACTGTAATTTTGTATAGCTTGTATGTATCTGGAAAGTGAAAAATCAAAAGAATTTGGAGTTTGTATTATCCGAGTCTTTGAAGGGACATACAGATGTAGTAACGACCATAGCAGCTTCAAGGCAATATAGCGTTGTAGTCACTGGTTCAGAGGTAAAGGCTAATAATCACAATATTGTACAAATGACTAACAGATCATAAAGGATAAAACAGCAGTTATATGGGATCTAAATACTAAAAGATATGTTCATTCACTGAGAGGACATGAAAGTGGCGTTCAACACATAGCTATTAATCATACAACCGTAAAAAACTTGTGACTATAACAAACAGCAAGTACTGATTTGTTGTATAGGGTGATATAATGACTTGCTCAGGAAATACCATCCGCTTATGGACCATTAATGGTGATTTGTATCTTACTAAATCAGCGTGTCCTAGCTCTGAATTCATTCAATCATGTATATTCTTTGAGGTATAATAACCACTGCAATAGAAAGAAGATAAGGTACTAATATAGTTCAAAGAGAAAACTCACTGAATGGAACAGTAAGGACCTAATCATAACGGGTCATCGTAATGGAATTGTTAAATTCTGGTTAAAGCAAATCGAAATGGATGCAAAGACTGGACAAGAAAAATGGTCTCTTGCCCTAGTTTATCAGATTAAACATGAGAATCGCTTTGATAGGGCTTTAGACAAGTCTGATATAGTCGCATTGGCGCCTTCTAATTCCAAAAAAACTTTGTTCACTGGAAATAGACATGGGCAAGTATATGCTTTTGTCTTGCCAGACACAACAGATAACTTTCACTTTGTGAGAGAAGAAAAATACAAGGAATGTATGACATGTAAAAAGCCCTTTACTGTTCTCGGTAAGTAGCCAATCATCTTGATAAAGTAAGCAAATTATAATACATTTACTTTGATAGAGAGGAGAAATCATTGTCGTACCTGTGGAGGTAAGAAAAGATGATTATCTGAGAATATGATCACTCATGTCTTATTCAGGTCTTTACTGCTCCTCATGTATGTCTAACCAACCATTATCTTGCCCTGATAAGTCAACCAGGGTTTGTAAATTCTGTTTTGAACGCCTTGAGCCTGTGTGTAATATTTGATTTTCAAACTAAAATAAAAGAGTCAACAGCAAGTCTTGTAGCCATTTTTTTAATTGTTATTACTTTTATGTTCGCTTCTATGTTTAAGCAGCACTTTTATTTAAATGGTTAAATTGATATTTTGTAACAAGCAAGACTAATGCTTACGTTTTTCACTCCTTGTTGATGGTTTATAATTTATAACAAAATGAACGCGAGATAAAAAGGAGCCTGTTGAATTCGAAGTATCAATTAAAAGAATAAAGACTAGAATTAACCAGACTAAAAGATATATATGTTGATTGACTTTATTAAAGACGAATATTTACACTAAATGTGAGATACTCTTCAACTGAGATCGTAAAAACTTTTCATAGTGGCCTATGAATGACATTTGGGGCAAAGAGAGAGAGAGAGTTAGGACGAATCGTGTACCTTTGATAAGACGATGATCCCTAATAACAATGATGGACCAGAGTCATTGGATATACGTACCTTAAACTTAGTTCCTGGTAATTAACTTAAATAATGATCCGCACAGTGACTCAAAGTAACAGTTATTGTTTCATATGTGGTTAATAGTTGATCCACCAAGTATGAATACAACAGAGTCCAAGGATCACTGTATTCTCTTGGATTTATAGGAAAACGAAACGATACTGTTATGTTTGATTTTTAACAAGTTTGGAAAAACAAAGCAACTGCTCTCAATGCTGCATCTTGTTGATTCACCGCTGATTAGAGTCTACTTTAACCTATCACGTGACGATTCATAGAGGCTACTGTTTCCATTTCCCCACACTTTTTTCTTTTCTCTTTTTTGTTAATAAGCAGAAATGGAGTTTATGAGTGCATTAGGTTCACAGGAGGACGCCTATCGTCCTTCCTTGTTTGAACTAGTTGCTCAAGATAAGTTGAAAGAATTGTTACAACCAGCTATACAATACGTTTTGGCCGTAATTATAACCCTTAAGAAAAATAAAAAGGACCCTTTATTAAACAATAGTGTAATACAGATTTATGCTCAACGGTATCCTCGGTTATTATTAAGAATTGTAAACAATCATGAAGAATTTTATGCTTTATTGATGCTACTGATTGAACGTCATTATTTAAAAGAATGGAGTAAAGTGAACTCATGATACAAATGACTAATATTAAACAAACTTTATCAAAGGCGGATCTTTTGCTGAGAACTTTTATGGCTTAAAGAGAGTATCTTCACTATCAACAAACAATTTTGTATCTCCAATCAACTCAAAAGCTTCAAAATTATCAACCAAAGATATCAACAGGTCTTTACTAGTCTTGGTTGGATTACCATATATTAAATGTAGGCTTGATCTTTTATATCAACGAGTATCAGGCTCGTCAGACATCATCTTGGACGAACAAGTGGAAATTGAAAATGAAGAATTAGCAGATAGCAACACAAAGGCATCAAGAAAGCTATTGATTCGACTTAAAAGACTATTCAAGAAGATATATCCAATCGTAAACTTTCTTTATCACATCTCAAACCTGGGATATAATATTGGTTATCTGTTTGGAAAGACAAAATATTATACACCTTGGTTGCATTTACTAGGAATAGAGGTTAAGCGTATGAGTATGGATGATTATGTAAGTAAAGAAAGATGCTTTAGAGAAAGTGCTCATCCTTTTCATGCAGCGTGCTTACTATGAAAAAATGGGCAATGGTACCAGTGATGGCATCTCATTGAAGAATCCATTACATGCTATGTCAATGATTTCTGGAAAAGTCATTGAATTCTTAAAGGTATTATTACCAATGTCTATATTCTTTTTCAAGTTCCTTGAATGGTGGTACTCGTCAGAGTTTTCTCGTGGAAATGCCTTGAGAAAGGGAGAAGAAGGCGAAAATGCCATACCTCCACCAGAAAAAATAAAGGTAAAAGAAATCATTGTTTACCAGATAGTAGTATCTAACATGCTTATTTTCTAGCCTCACCCTCAAGGCACTAGTGTTCCCTCTAGACCAAACACCTGTCCTCTATGTCTTACTAATCCTATCAACAATCCTACGGCCATGCCGTCTGGTTACGTGTTTTGCTATACCTGTGCATATCATTATTTACAGGAACATGGTAAATGCCCGGTCACTTGGATAAAGATGTCGAAAGATCCTCAAAGCCTAGTAAAATTATACGCCGATGTATTGTAGAAAATAACAAAAGCTTTATACTTGCCATTTCAAATGCCTAATTATGTATGCTTGATGTAAGCAATTCATTTGTTGTTTATCTTATTTCTATCAGTATGCAAATAATTTCTATTAAATTGTATAAATGAATGGCCATCTCAAATGCAGAATTAAAGGTCATACGGCATTTTACTAGTATTTTCTCATCAGTTAAGAATGCGTATGAGCATGGTAGTAGGCACATTACCATGCAGGCTATTTAAAGGTTAGAAACTTTATTTGTTTCATTGCTTGCGTGGAATATCCTGTAATGTAAAATACAACTTTATCATATTTACACTTAAGGATCTTGAGCTACCGTTGATAGAACTGACAACGTACAATTAAGATACAGCAATAAAAGTATTTCTTTTTATCACTTCTTGTAAAGAAACAAGTTTTATAAATTCGTATTCTACATCAAAAATATGAAATCGGATTGACTAAATCTGATGCATGTATTATGCATGCAAGGGAAGAGATTGAAATTTAGTAATAGTACACTTGCAAAACATGCTCCAGAGAAAGTCATTTTTATGCAAGCGCGTCATGAAGCTATCAGAATAGTAATGTCCCCGGCAAAAATATTATACTTATCTTCTTTATTGGTTTTCTATGTGTTTACAAGCTGCTATTATTACATGTATGAAGTTTTGCCTGAGAACATATATACATATATATATCCCATTTTACCACATGTGTCCTTGTAAGATATTATAGGATCTTCAATGCGAATAAAAGGCACATCTAAAAGACTACCGTCGGTTATGTGACTGCTAACATACAGTAGCTGTACTTTATGCCCAGCTAGCAACAAGCTGGTTTTTTCCTATTATGTCATTTATAACACAGTTTACAGAAGCAACACATCAATTCCTCGATCGACACTCTGATACAGTCAAGCTTAGTCTAACAGCCATAGCTGCTTCTGCGCTAACGGCTTCGAGCATTCTAACATACCAAGCGAGCCAGCGTCGTCAACGAGCGCGCACATTAAAAGAGGAATTAAAGGAAGCAGAACTCAAAAAGCCTATCGATCTCACACCTGTCGGGACAGCATTGGCACATCACATACCACCCACATTTACTGAGAATACGATCGCTGATCAACTAAGTGGAGTAACCGAGTTTTTTGGTAAGGAAGGAGCGCGTAAGGTGCGAGAGTCCTTTGTGATTGTGGTTGGAGCTGGCGGTGTTGGATCCTGGGCTGCACTGATGTTACTACGTTCTGGAGTCAAACGTATCAGGATCATTGATTTTGACCAAGTTACACTCAGCAGTCTTAATCGTCATGCTGTGGCTACCCTCGAAGACGTAGGTACACCCAAAGTACGATGTATCAAGAAACACTTTAAAGAAATCGCACCATTTGTACAAGTCGAGGATCACGTTGACTTATTGAATGCGGATAATGTGGATGAATTATTAGGAGGTATTTAGTAAAAAAAAAAAAAAAAAAAAAAAAAAAAAAGACTAGCTTATAAGGCAGAGAAGGTTAATTTTTTTTTTGAAAGGGAGTCCCGACTTTGTTGTGGATGCAATTGATAACATAAACACCAAAATTGATTTGATGAAGTATTGCTATGATAGAAAATTAAACGTCATCAGTTCAATGGGTGCAGGTGCAAAAGCGGACCCGTCACGAATTCAAATTGCAGATATTAGCGAGACATTTGGTAA
The DNA here is from genome assembly GCA_025529335.1 of Rhizopus sp. PT2906. Classification (NCBI taxonomy): domain Eukaryota; kingdom Fungi; phylum Mucoromycota; class Mucoromycetes; order Mucorales; family Rhizopodaceae; genus Rhizopus; species Rhizopus sp. PT2906. Next base: position 11,442 of record JAMYHX010000281.1, on the reverse strand, counting down.
GACATTACTTCTATTTAAAGATACAGTAAGCTTAACTCAATACATTCAGAGGATCCCTTGGCGAGAGCGGTTAGAAGAAAGTTGAAAAAACTGAATATACTCAGTGGAATTAAGGTTGCCTATTCTACTGAAAAGCCTCACCATGTTAAGCTGCTACCTCTAGGTAAAATACTTGATCTAACCTGCAAGCATACATATTTACTTTTGCATAGAGGAGGAGAAAGTAGAAGACAGGGAAGAATTTGCTGCTCTACCTGATTTTAGAGCTCGTATTTTACCTGTTTTAGGAACTATTCCTAGTATGTTTGGTATGGCGATTGCAAGCTATATCACACTTTCTATAGCAGAGTACCCGCACTTTGAGCCACTTGCGATCAAGCTTAGAGAAGGACTATATGCTAGAGTACACAAGGAGATGATCACAAGAGAATACAAGACATTTAAAGAAAAGTAAAACGTGTAAAATAGAAAGAAGAGTAATATAGCTAAATCAGTTGAGTAGGGTCAGCACATTGGATGTTCGCGATGTGGGATACATATTTGAAGAGATGTGGCATGGGAAGAGCGCTATCTCTGGACCTAATGATAAGCTGTGCTTAACAAGATGGGATAAAACAAAGCCTATTGGTTATACAAATGCTGTCTGCATGACAAGAATTGAAGCCAATGAACATGACAGTTTACCTGAGAATACAGACTTGGAAAAGCACTATGGAAAGGAGATTTGTGACCGGGTTAAAGAACGATTTAGACAGGTAGAAATTCAAAAGAGAATATGGGAAACAGTTTTGTAAATAAAAAAAGTGATCCCCCATTCACAATGATGAATCATCCAAGTCTTTTGATATATTTTACTTGACCCCTTTACCTTTACGTTCTTGTTGAATCGCTTTTTATCAGTGTCCTGCTCATAATTTGACAGCTGGTGCTATTGGCATTCAATAAGATCTCTGAACTAGGCAGATACATTGAATGAGAACAACTACTGAACCTATAATTTTGTTTATACATGGCACGTATTTTGGAAGGATATATGTGGTACAAAGCTTAAATGGACACTTATCACGCGAGACTTACAATCCTTTGGTCAAATTATGAAAAGGAATCTTGAAGGGCATTCAACCAATAGTCATACATGAATAATTTGTTTATATATACACATCTTCAATAACCAGCAGTCAATATCATAGTCATCTATCGTGGGAATTTCCTCAAGTTGAACTGACATCCTTTCAATTGATGCCAATTTCTTTTTTTTTTTTTTTTTTTTCTGGTATCGCGTTCGAGCTTTGAAGGATATAATGTTTAAGCATGGAACAAGTAAAAGATGAAACGGTAAGCTCTTCTTTGGGCAGACTTATTTTAACAATAAAGATTTTACCTTGCTATCATTAACATCAATCTTATAAAAGCACTGATCATCAATGTTAGCTCCTCTTCTTTTTTGAATCACATGCGTAACAATAAATTTTGAGTATAATTTCAACCTTTTTTTACACTTTCTTTTTTTATTCTCCCACTTTATGCAAATACACAATGGATAAAGAGAAGCAAGCTGTTTTGATCATAGATGAAGCGAAAAGCGACAATCAAAGATTTATCAACACACCAGAAGAGAAGGCATTTGTTCGTAAACTGAATTGGAAAGTGCTACCATTGATCTTTTTTATTATAATGATTCAAGTAAAGATAACGACTACCAAATGTATATGCTTAAATTTTTTTATTTAGTTTTGTGATAAATCAGCACTAAGTGTTGCGGCTGTTTTGGGTATATTCGACGATACACATATAACTGAAGACCAATTTAGCTGGGTGGGATCTATATTTTACTTGGGTTATCTGATTTGCCAGGTGAGTGTAGTACAATAACAGGAATTGTGTGATCTGACCTGATACACAGCCGTTAAATAACTACTTTATCCAACGATTACCTATTGCTCGGTATTTTGGCTCGGTTTTAGTCTTATGGGGAATTGTCATGACAATGACTTCATTCTGCCATGACTTTTCTCAGCTGGCTGCCTGTCGATTTCTACTTGGCTTCTTTGAAGGCGTGAGTTATCCCTGTGTTTATATCCTACTGAATACATTATATCGACGATCAGAACAATCCTTTTGTTGGGGATTTATTGGAATCGGTACCGGAATGGGTACTGTTATTGGTGTAGTGATTGCCTATGGTATTGCACATATGGAAGGTGTCGCGGGTATGCACGCCTGGAGATGGTAATATAATGGACTATTTGAAGAATATACATTAATATAATATAGGGGCTACATCGTCTTTGGCATCGCTACTGTGGTCATTGGTGTTATTACATTCTTCTTTTTGATTGATGATACACATCACAGGCTTTTGCACCTCAGCGAAATCGAGTTAGAAATTGTAGAGGAGAGAACTCGCGATAACTGTGTGGTGAGAAATACAACAATTAAGAAGGAACAAATGTGGGAGGCTTTAAGGGAGCCACGGCTGTACCTTCTCTTCTTTGCCAATATGCTCATTTGCTTAGAGAACGGAGGACTCGTTACCTATAGTACCTTACTTGTCGAAGGCCTTGGATTCTCTGTAAGTTTTTTTGTTTATTGTTTATTTGTTTGGTAACAAGAAGAAACCTAACTTTTATACAAAGAAATTCACCTCTGTCATTCTCCAAATCCCTAATGGCGTTGCAGCTGCTGTCTTTGCCATGGGGGCGGTTGTTATTGCAAAATGGAGACAGCAAAACATAATAACGGCCATTGCGATGTCACTAACATCAATGATTGGCTGTATTTTGATCATTGTTATTCCTGGTACAGCTAAATTAGTGGGATTTTATCTTACCTGGGCAATGACAGGTGTGATGGCATTACTTCAAACAATTGTGTCAAACAATGTATCAGGCTATACCAAGCGAGTGTTCTATAACGGAGTCAGTATGGTTGGTATGACGATAGGTAATTTTGCAGGACCACTTGCAATGATGGGCAACCAAGGACCACAAAAAACAGGAGCGCTTATTGGCTATGCAGTTGCAAATATTGTACTTATATTCTGTTTGGCCATTGTTTATATGTTGATGAAGAGAGAGAATGAGGACAGAATACGTCGTCCGGCTGAAGCTAAGGTTGATGTATATTTGGATTTAACAGATCGACAGGACCGAAATATACTTTATAAACTATAGTCAAGTCAAATAATGATTGGATAATGACGCTCATACAAACACACTTGAAAATAAACCCTTTTGATTTGACATTAGTATAAAGTATGACAACATTTAAATGTCAGTCATTTAAAATTTTATGCAAAACCATGTGCATTTAAAAGATTGGTGTACTTTCTCCTATTCTTTATTTCCAAATTTGCATGCTGTGTGTGATTTTTAGACTACTTAAATCATCCATTTCGCGTCCTCTATTTTAGCTCTTTTCTTTTTTTTTTCATTATTCTCTTTTCAACAAAATGACTGCACTCATTCCTGGCTCACCTCCACTTGGTCCTAATGAACCACTCAAGGTAGATACAGAGAGTATCGATACTTCTTCTCCTCCAAAGACGCCTCCTGGTGAAAAGAATGGCCCTTATTTTAAAGGACAAACTCGTCAATTTCATCAAGGTGATTTCGAATCAGAACAGCACTTTTATCCTCGTGTCTTGAACGCTCAAATTCATCCCTTGGTTCAATCTTTCTTTACCTTGGGTAACGAACGTATCATTGCTCGTTATACTCACTTGAATCCAAAGGTGAAGCCTGAAGTGCTCAAAAAGATCTTATCCTATTCTCCCAAACATTTTCAATGGGCTGGTAAGTGTATTTTAATTTTCCGTAGCGTGTATGATAACCACATTTTAAAATAGGCTCGGATTTATTCAATGTAACTACTGCATCTGGTCATCGTCAAATGATCGTCATTGAAACCAATTCGTGTCCATCAGGCCAAAAGTCGATGCCGTTATTATCCGAGACAGATGAATATAATGAACATGGTGGTTATCGTGTTGTTATCAAATCGGCCTTTCAGCATCAACTTGCTAAAGCTGATCCTAGTCTTGGTGGGTTAGCCGTCGTCTGTGACAAGAACATGATGGAATCTACTGGTTACGCCGCAGTCTTGGCAGATGTAGCTCAAGAACATGTATGGCATGTGGAATGGCATGTAGGTGATCCTGACCCTGATGCCAAGTTTGTTGATGGCGTTCTTTATGTTCGTGATAAGGAAAAACGTAAGTGACTTTGTTTGTGTTTGATCAAAAATAATAATAATAACAATCTTGTAGAATGGCATCCCATACGTGCTTGTTTCCGTTACGTCACCCAAAAACCTTGGAACCGCTTTCCTCTCAAGACAAAAACAGTCGTGATGAATCAAATCATTAGCTGTCTTGCTGGTGGTAGAAACAAGATGATGGCTGCGAGAGCCTATGATTTTTATAATTCCGAAATTGTCGATACGGGTTTAGCCATTAGGACACCAGAAACGATCAATAATGTCACACGTGGTGAAATCCCTCTGTGGATTCGATCGATGGGCGGACATGCAGTGCTCAAGGTTCCTTATAGTAACGCAGGCCAAGGAGTTTATACCATCACGAATAAGAAAGAACTTGATAACTTTTTGAGCCAAGATCATCATTATGACAAGGTTTGTCCCTTCTATTTTATGTGTATGCTTTTACTTATCTTTTCATAGTTCATTGTTCAATCCCTTGTGGGCAATGCTTCCTGGTCAAGTGTAACAAGAACGGGCAAATTTTTCCATGTAGGAACTATTCCTAATAAGAAGAGCAATACTTATGTGAGTGATCTTCGTATGATGGTTGCCGGAAGTGAAGAAGGCTTCAAGCCTATTTGTATATATGGACGCAAGGCAAGACTCCCACTCTTGGGCGAATTAAAAGAGGATGGTAAGTTTATTGTGTGCTTTTTGTGTAAGTGGGTTGCTCATGTATAGTTGCAGATGACACCTGGGATATGCTTGGAACAAATCTCTCTGTAAAATTACCCGATGGAAGCTGGACAACGGACACGTCAAGGTTGATTTTGATGGATCGTAAAGACTTTAATCAGCTTGGATTGGGTATAGATGACCTGATTGATGCTTATATTCAAACTGTGTTGGCAGTGATTGCTATTGATCGTATGGCGTCAAGACTTATGGCTAATGGAAACTTTGATTACCAGCTATTTGAAAGTTTAAATCCTGATAATGCTCTCTTGAGCGAAATTAAGCAAGCAAACCCTGAAGATTTTTAATTTTCCTTGTACACACATTATTACATGCACACACACACACAAACATATATATATAACAACAAACATTCCACAAGCTATTTTCATATATATAAAATATATATATACAACTACACTTTTATTAATTATCTATGTCTTCTTTTATTGTTTAAAAGACAATATTTAGTACATAAAATGAGCTTGATATTTTTGAGAAAAGATAAATGTGATCAAGACTTTGGTCCAAGATCAGACTATTTATATAAAGTCTCTAACAACTTTTCATTTTGTATAAAGACCAGCTATTCCCCAGCTAGCTCTAAGGTATGTTATATTCTTTACTCTTGTAAGAAGCTAATATGTAGTATTATAGATCACAACCCGAAACTAACCCAGAGTTGGCTGGAAGTAGTTTGGTTCTTATCAAACTTTGGTCTATTATACTCTTATTTTGCTCTTTCCGGGCCAGTTATCGTTTGCCCTTTTTAATGCACTTTTGATAAGATATTCATAACCTCTTTACATGTTTACTCACTTGCATATCTTTTTCTCTTATAAATCCTCTTCTTTATAATTCAAGTATTTAATATCAGTTTAATAACTGATGTACTAATCATTTCTTTATTCATTCTTTTGCTTCTGATGGACACTCTTTTATTATTATCTGTTGTCTGAAATTATCATTTTTATATCAGTGTGCGTATAATTTGTGAATAAAGTATATTGCTATTTTAACCATTGTCATATACATAAGAATGTGGTCGTGCATATAGTAATGATTCCCATCAGACGGATCCATTATATCTCTAAAAAGCTCTGTTTCGAATGGAGCATACATTCTTTATTTTTAACCAAGATTTGCATATTTCTAAAAATGGCAATATTTGCTTTCCTTTTTTGAAAAAATCGACCCTCCACCGATTTTAAACATCGATAATATCTAGAAATGGCCCAGCTTGTTGAACGCAGTAGATTACACCATTTTTATTTAAACAATATGTACACAGATTCAAAATGTATGAAAAATAAGAAAGAGAGAAGAATAGCCATAATAAGGGTATATAAATATATATATTGCTGTGTATATATGTGTGTGTATGTGTGTGTGTGTGTGTTTGTGTATATTTTTATATATATGCATTTTTTTTTCTGGTTTAATACATTAATAAAAAAAAAAAGAGGGGAGAAATATAGTTTGTATAAAGAGGTGTGAAATAAGTTGATACGCTTTACCTTTTATTATAAAAGGGTTGTTCAGGTATGTTTGAAGCATAATTATTTTGTAAATTAACAAATCCATAAGCATCAAGCTGTCGATGCTGTTGATGTTGTGGCTGTGGCTGTATTGGTGTAGTCGTTTGCTGATCGATTGTATTTACATCATTTGCAAAATATCTTGTATTGACCGTTCGATGAGGATCATTTATAACAGGAGAAACTATAGTACTCGTACCCGCAGCTGACGTAGTAGGAGCTGAGATGTAACCAGGAATATCGTTTGTGTTTGAATAGTTTGAGTTTAAGGCGTTCATAGAGGAGATGAATTGCTGGTAACCAATGTTCATAGACTTTATATCTGTAACAGATGACGTATGATTGTCGGCTGAGATAGGATATGTTGTTCTTTGTGGAATATACTTTTCTTGAGGTTTCAACTGCGATTTACTAGCCTGTGTTTGGAATATTTGTTGAGATTGTTTGTTTCTTTGTTGTTCCTTCGAGTGTCCTGCGCCTGGAAATTGAAGGTTGAATTTTGGTGGGATGGCGGCAGTCATAACAGGCGGTGTTATTATTTCCTCTGGTTCTTTTTGAATGATGATACTATCGTTTGCTATGTCATAACTCTCTGGATTCCAAGCGTAATTGGTAGGCATTTGATCTGTCTCCATATCTTCATCAAATTGATTAGGGTCAATTCCCAAGTTGTTTGCCAATGATTCAATGTTCATCTGAAGCATACTAATATCCTGTGTGATGGATTGAGCAGACCGTGTGGCAGTATTGAGTGTCTGCGAGAAATCAGCCAAGGAAGGCGGTTTTAGCTCTTCAATAGAAGAAGGAGCTACAGTAGGGGTAAAGTCAATATTAGGTTTGATCTGTTGAGGAGGTTGATCGCTTTGATTGATGGAGTACAACTTTAATACAGAAGATAATATATTTGTTAACGTAGCTGGCCCCAGGGACGTAGAAGATAATTTTATGTCATTTACTTTGTCTTGGTCAATCGTTATGCCTGCTAAGGATGCGGCTTCCTCGATTAACCCTTTTAGGAGCACATCTGTACCATTTGATCCTACATAGAAATAGGGGGGTCAATCCCGATAAGCCTAAACGAATAATGGTTTTTTATTTTACCCATTGGAAGAGCCAATTGATCATTATTGGTGAATACGGCCGTTAGGAACAACAATATCTTTTCAATTGCTTCTTGATGTCGATGATACTTTTCTCTCGAATTTAATGTCTCTTGCCATAGTATTTCATTATCTCTATGGAGTTCTTTTAATTGATTTCCAATCGTCTCTTGATGTTTTTTTATCAAGGCGAGATCATCAGCAAGAGAGGCTACACTAGGCGCATCTCCGTCTATGTTATCTCGATCTTTATTTTTCTTCCTGGTCACGAGTATGAGTAAATCGGGTCTACCCCTTTGAAAGTGTGGATTACTGAATTCCCATATTTCGTGGCTGTTACTGTCTGATATCAATACGCCCTGTTGGAGGTGGGGTATTTTATGAAAATCGTACATATTGAGCTGTCGAACAAAGGACGCAAATGTATTGTGTTTGTAAAATCTTGGTAATACCTTTTTTGCAAACTCCTCGTGTCGCTCCACTATTTATATTTGATGATTAGAATAATATAGAAAAAAAAATTTTTTTTTCTCTTTCTTTCTATTCATTTTACCTATAAACGAGTTACCATCCGTAGACCATCGAATGAGGCTATCCGTTGATGCATCGCTCACCATACTATTTCATATCATGATTAGTGTTTATTCTAAAGTGTCTGTTGTGTGTACGTTACTCATTAGGAGCTAGAGACTAGGATGCAACAAAAGAATACCGTACACACACATTTTTTTTTTCTGGTCTTTACTTGTATAGCTTATTCAAGAAGGCTGGAACGCTTCGCTGAGCGGTTAAACGTTGGTTATTCGAAGAAGAGGAGTTACGACCGGTTTGAGGTACTGAGGGTGATGACGATGTATTACTGCTTTCACCGGAAGAGGATGGATCCACATTATGAACTGAGCGTGTTCTTTTCATATGACTGCTTGCATTCGATGTCATGGATGATGAACCAGAATCTGAAAATGTATTTGAAAAGGCACCAGGTGAGTCAGAGGATGCGGATGAAGAAGCTGAGTGGGATCGTTTTCTTGTCAAGGGCTGTTGTTCATTGGGCCTTAATTTTTGTATTGGTTGTGGTTGGGGTTTTTTCATTTTATATAAAAATGCAAATATGTCTTTTTTTTGTGTGTGATAGTTGTTAAAAATGAATAATAAATACTGGTGTGATAAATCGTATATATTTGTGTGTGTAAATATATATAAGAGGGCTATGAGAGGGTTTTTGGTTAATAAAAGAAATGAAATAAAGAATCAGTCATTACCTTAAAAGTATGATTGCACCTTGGAGTAAATAAAAGGAAGAATACAGAATTTTTCCAAGAAAGCAAAGATAGGGAAAATGAAAAAAAAAAAAAAAGTGAGGAAAAGGAAGAGAAAAAAAAAAGAATGTACAAAGAATTGCCGATTTTAAAAAGGGATGCGACTTTTTTCCCTTACTTCCTAGAAAGTGAAAGGCTGCAAAAAAATTTTATACATTATACTTTACTCGGAACTATGCGCGTTTCACAATGTGATGGGTTTCTATAATCGCCCATGAGGGAACCTTAAGCAATAATGATAAGGAGAATCTCACTGTAAAGGCGCATTTTTATTAAAACAGAAAAACCGTCAAATTTAAAGACTCTTGGATACAATGAGGAAAATAGAGAAAATAGAGAAAATGTAAGCATTTTTTCCAAATTAGTCATAGTCAATTTGATAAAGTCTAGATTTGACTTTCAACTTTTTCAAGTTCAAATATACTCAAATCGTCACGATTGCTCCTTTTGGCATTATATGAAAAAAAAAAAGAAAGCTATCTATTTGTTATGACTTTACGCTATTCTCAAAAGAGAGAGAGAGGGAGGGGGACATAAACTATATATATATTCATACATGGCGTAATCAAAGTTAGCTAGAGTACATTAGATAGTTTGGAGATTAAATTGTAGCTAGAGTAAAACTTTAATGCGGATAAGCGTCTGTGTTGCATTTTATACTATGCTATTTTTATTTGAGCCTTGTATTTTGTCACAGCAATACATGTAAATATACACTTGTTTACAGTATCCGAAAACAAGGAGAATAGGTAGTACGCTAAAAGATAAGCAATACCTATTGACGTACCTACATTACCTTTAGTCTTATCTATAACCCTTTATCTTTTTATATTGATCAACATCATCTATTGTAATCTTAATAAAGTAAGCACAATGACCAATTGCAACTATTCATATCGTTGGAATGGCCTGTTCATTTTCATTTCCTTGACCATACCTTTGTAGGTACTAGACTGATAAATTAAAAGCCAGCTCATACCGAGCTGCTGGATCATTTGCACATAAGGGTAGTAGCGTCAATTGGGCATTTTTAAAATGCAGTGAAGGTCTTTTCAGAAAATAAAGTCGTATTTTTGTAGTTTTTATAATATAATTTATACGAAAAAGCAATACGTCAGCGCGACATCTCTTTCTGGAAATGGTGTACGAATGGTAGATTTTGTCTTTTCTGAAAAAGTAAATGGCAAAAAATAAATAGCATTACCTACAAAATGATTGGCTATTTGTTAGCAAATGATTATCGTTTTCAAAGTCTTTGCTTTGTCTTTTTGGGCAAAGTTATATTGGCGTTCCTGAGGGATTACTGTCAGCTATGAGGTTACAACTAGATAATATGATAAAATAACACACTTTTTTTATAAAGGTGGATACGAGAATGTCTACAATGAGGAGAGAGAGAGAGGGAACCCGTTCAGTTTCAAGTAATTGTTTGAATTCGGCAACATAGTCATTATGGACGAACAGAACAGCAATATCGCAGTCTGGATAATGGATATCTAATACACGTGCATTGTTGGCACCTATATTACGTAGGTAGGAGCGAAGTTTACCAACGAGAATACGAGCTTTAGTAGAGATGTAGAGGTATTGGAATCCTTGGTTGGTGGAAGGTGGTTGGCAGAAACGAGCAGTCGCTTCTTCTTTACGAACTCCATTTTTTTGGCGGTTGAGATACATGGATTGCTTTAATGTAGCTACTTTGGAGGGACTGTGCCAAGGGACATGAAAGGTTGAGCCATCAAGTTTTTGAGAATTTGCTCCATAAAGTGGAAGGAATTCAGTATTAGCAATAGCTTGTGAGCTATTGTTTTCTTGAGTTGAAGCTTGAAGAACAATAAGTTTAGAGACCTGTTCCCGTGCTTGGTTCAATTCAGTTGTAAGTTGTTCAACTTGTTTGGTAAGTTGGCTGATTAGTTCATCACATGGGTCACGAGAGTTGGGTTCTTGGAAATTTGTAGAAGGCTCGGTGACTTGCTGGGAGCTCACATTCATATAGCTAATACCACAGAGTATTTGGGTAGATCTCATACGTTGTAGATTGTCTCTTTCATGATTTACATACAAAGACTGGTTTGAGTTGGATCCTGAGTAGAGTATATTAAAGATGTCAACTGAATCACTTTCCAAACAAGGCAATTTTATACAAGTGCAACTTTCCTTCAAAATAAATACAGGCTTTCAATCTAAAATGAGACGCTTGTAAATTTTTTTGAAAGGTGATGCATTTTCTTTGTGGATAAAATGGTCTAAGCATTTTTTGAAAAAGAAATAATGTGTCTCATATTGAGCTTTTATATGTCCACTTCTAACCTTGAATCGTCTCGAAAAATTGACAAATGTTTCGTTTTAGGTGATAACAAATACTGTATTTTTATTAATTATTGACATTAATTTTATAAAATGTTGTCATAAAAAATTATTTGCGTAAAAAGACGACAAAGAAAAATATGTTTGAATAAAACGACATCATGTCAAGAGAGAGAGAGAGATAATGAGTATATGTAGAAAAAGAGAGAAAAAGTATGTTAGTATTAGAGCACATATCCTAAT
>JAMYHX010000280.1:0-59641 GCA_025529335.1 Rhizopus sp. PT2906 | reverse complement strand
GTGATAAAAGCAATTTTATTTCGTTTTGCCGGGATTTACTAATGGCGTTGGTCATATCGATGTTGATGTAGGTAGAAAAAAGAAACGTTAAAGAGAAGTCAACCAGAGGTGGAAAAAAATATCGCTATGCATCTATTTTAAATGTCCGATTATGTCATAATGAGTGATACATTAATAATCAAAAAATTAACAGTCACTACTGACGGCAAAAAAGACGCAACGTAAGGAAAGCTTACCATAGTCAGTAAGCGGATTAATTGTCCCAGTGTAGCTTTTGTTTTTGCCCTCCGGCCATTTTCTCCAGAGATAAGCCACATACCCAAAAATTTTCTGCCTTGTACAATTTTTTTCGCGCTACAAAATGAGCCTATATACGCCTCAATACGCTCCATATTGACGCCCCTGGTAACTTGCAAATCTAAAATAATGAAACACTGGGACAATTAATCCACCCACTGTAAGCATAAATAATGTCAGTGACGACAATAATATAAATAGCAGTCATAGATTCTCTCTCGCTATAAAATGAACACGCGTCTAATTTAACAACATTCAGCTCTTCTTAATAAAGAATCTACTTTGCAAGTCATCGACTTATCTGCCTTTTTACGATAACACTAAAGCTGAATATAACACAACGGATGAACTATTGACTATCCATTATCTGGTAGTGGCACAAATCCCCCATCGCAGCCATGATCGGGAGTTATATGAACTTGTAACAAGGCTTCAAATTCACAGGTGTGGTCCTTATTGCTTACGAGATGAACAAAAACGGGCCTGTCGTTTTAGATTCCCAGAGGCATCATGTTCAGAGGCACGTTTTGAAGGTAGAGACAAGCGCACATTATACAAAAGATCACCAATTGATGGGATGGTGAATAGTTATAATCCATACATACTGAAGTTGATGAAGAGTAGTATGGACATACAAATTAATAGTGGTGATCGTGCTGTTGGTTATTTGGCCAAGTACATGAGCAAAGTTGGGGATGACGAGGTAGAAATGGAGTGCCATATGCAGACAACACAAGAACATTTTGCGGCGAGAATCGTTTCTTCCATTGATGCATCCTTCTTTATTATCGGCCTACATAAGCATTAGAGTAGTCTTGGAGCTATTTTATCTACAACATTCCCCGGTATGGATGAGAGACGTCAGCTTAAAAAAAAAGAAAAGCTCGTTGACTTACCAGAAGGCTCAACTGATATCTTTAATAATACTCATGTGAAACGATACTTCGCGCGCAAGCATCGGGCAAGAAGAATCACTGATATGGCACACAAAGCTGGAAAAGCATATTCCGAAACAATGCACTGATTACTTTGGTCGTCGGTTTGAATGCCGTTCAATGAGGTGCAATCTTCCTTTTTATCGTACACATCTGTATGCACAGAGTGAAGGTGAACCATTTTTTTATCAGCAGGTGATTTTGCATTATCCCATGTTGAAGCAGAGGTTTGAGCAATTGAGAGATGAATATGGTTCTTGGAAAGAAATATTCTATGCAATATGTGAAGACGAGCATTTTACCATGACTGCGGAAAACTTGGAAAACATTAGAAGGTATGGCTGATGTATACATGAGAATCTTACTGATATCATTTTTGATATTAGAATCGATGAAACCGTTACCAACGCGGAGGAGCAACGAGTTGTAGAAGGAGCTCTTAATGATCCTATTACGCATTTGGCAGCAATGGTGGACAGATTGAATGATGAGCAGCGGCGTGTGTTCAACTGCCTAACAATGGATATGGCAACAGCTGGAAATCTCTATTTTGTTTTTGGAGCAGCTGGTACCGGAAAGAACTTTCTTCTAAAAGTTTTATCTGCTTTCTTTGAACAACAAGGTGTAAAAAATGAAGTATTTAAAGAAAATAAACAAATGATTAACGAGACTAAAAGTGAGTTGTCTTTTGTTGAATAAAATATGGAGGTCTATTTATACTTTTTCTAATCATCAGATAAAGTTATCTCAGCTAAGATGATTATCAATATTTGGGGTGATGTTGACAGGACAATAACGGTGTATGACGAGCTGTTGTCTAAATAATAAATTTTTTCTTAGACTTACAGTGAGCCGCAAAACTGGCAACATGTTTGTCAATTTTCAATTTCGCATGCCGTATCTTCAGATACATGGCCCACGCAGCCGCATGCTTAGAGTATTATTATCTGCTGCTTCCCTACTTTCTAAGTTCCAAATATGGTAAGCATTGTGCGTCATGCCACTGATTACGCGGCGTTTAAAGTTAGGCAGTTCATGTTGCCAGTTTTGCGGCGTAAAAAATGATTCACTTTATTTATATTTAATACTTTGTCCAATAACCTTTCGCTTTAATTACTGCTTGTATTCTGTCAGGCATACTGTCAATAACCTTTAAGCAATCTTCTCGTGTTATCTGGTTGTACCAGATATGGACTACTCTTTCGTATAATTCCTGTACGCCTTTCGGAGGATTTTCGTACTCATTGAGCTTTCTTTTCAACAATGCCCACATATGTTCTATAGGGTTCAAGTCTGGAGAGTGTGCCGGCCATTCTAGGACTTCGTAATTTTGCTCATTCAGATATTCTCTTACGGCCTTCGCCGTGTGTTTTGGATCGTTATCGTGCTGAAACACCAACTGCTCCTTCCTTAGACTCAAGGTTTTGGCTGCATAATCCAATGTTAACTCCAGTTCATCCTTCAGAATTTGGAGATACAACTGACTATCTAGCGTGCCATCAATCTTGCAAAGCCACCCAGTTCCTGCTGCTGTTATAGCGCTCCAAATCATGATCGATCCTCCGCCATGTTTGCTGGTGGATTTGACTTGCTGTGGCTGAATCACATCAGAATCACGAACCCAAGCCCAAGTACGACTGTCTGAGCAGAACCTGTTTATTTTCGTCTCGTCTGACTATATAATTCGTCGCCAGTCATAAACAGTGTAGTGCTTGTACTTCTTCGCAAACTGAAGTCTAGCTTTGCGTGTACGCTCATCTGACGTGTTTGATGAGATAATCATTATAATAACTCGAGTATAATCTTACAGTAGAGCATACATTCTACTTTACATTCCTCTATCGCATCTGATAAGAATAACTTATAATAATAATAACAATAACTATAGTAGCTACTAGTATAGCAATAATAATGTAAGCATAAATAATGTCAGTGACGACAATAATATAAATAGCAGTCATAGATTCTCTCTCGCTATAAAATGAACACGCGTCTAATTTAACAACATTCAGCTCTTCTTAATAAAGAATCTACTTTGCAAGTCATCGACTTATCTGCCTTTTTACGATAACACCAAAGCTGAATACAACAGTTAATATAGCGCACTATCACTACCAGAAAGTGAAATGTTTCAAGTATCTGAGGGACACCTAGCGGCATCTTATATTCACCCAATGATGTCAGCATTATTTAGGTCGAATAATCCAGAGACTATCTCCAATGTGTAAGTAAGCAAATGGTGCAGAACAGTAGCAAAGGTACTAACGTGAAGAATTGAGGTGATTAGATGCAATAAGTTGTTTGATATGGGCCAAATAGCAAACGGTAGTCGTCCAGACTATATTTCGGATGTTTACAATGGAGGTGAACGCCAATACACAAATCCTGTGGGCGAAATAAAGATTGAAGGAGCTACAAAAATAGGAATAGTCAGAGATCTATATCGAATGGCTCTGTTCAGTAAGGAAGCCTTGGACCAAGGAAAATTGAAGGGAGTTATGGCATTCTAAGCAGTCGGTAATAGACATTTTGTTAAAACAGGGGAAAGTCATTAATACGTTTTTTGTAGGAAATCGATTAACGTTTTATGCTCTGAATCTTTTCTTCCCCAAGGTTTATACGTTCGTAGAGCTTTGCACGGTCATTGTGCCAAAGAAAAAAAAAGATTTGAATGATTTTGTAGGAGAAATAGATAAGCTCTATATGTTGGTTAATTTTTACCGTCGTAAATGTGTACGTTCGAAAAAAGATATGTCCAGTTACCGTAGTGCTACGCTATATTTAGATTATATTGATGTTAAAATTAGCAATAAAGAAAGTTTTCGTTAGTACTACAAGGAAATACCCCCGCAGGAAAGCTACAGTAGTTCCAAAAATACGAGCAACGTTTTCGCTTTTTGTTGTTTATGCCTTACTGCTCTATGTTAGATGTAGCTACGGCTGTATAATCCGTGTATATAACAATGGTAAAAGTAACCTTTCTACTGCATTGAAGTGACTGCCTATCTCTCGATATATCGTCATACAACTAAGAAATAATAACAATAACAATAACCGGTACGATTGTGCAAAAAGTCATAGTTTATTTAATAGCGCGTGTAACCGCCTTTCGCTCTAATTACAGCTTCTATTCGGTCTGGCATACTNAATTCTGTCCCATAGTTCGGACACGTTCTTTGCCCTTGTCTCGTACAGTGACAAATTCAACTTGATATGATGCCAAACATGCTCTATAGGATTTAAATCTGGACTTTGAGCCGGCCAGTCGTCTATATACCTTATAGCATTGTTGTTTAACCAAGCAATAGTGGACTTTGACTTGTGCTTTGGGTCGTTGTCATGCTGAAGATACACAAGAGATTTGTTCATTCCATAGTACTTCAATGTATCCATGTACGTGGTGCCCAATGAGATAATTTGAGGTTGATTTAGTAAGAAATACAAAAGACAGGGACAAACAAGTATTTGTGAGAATTCGTTTATTCTTGAGAATTGAGATAACTTCAAATACAATCGTTCTATCACGGTTATGGTTAAAGCTGTGGTGCCTGGATGACAACAATGATATGGATGATTACTAAATGACTCTAATTGGTTATTATTTTTGTAAAGACTACGCATCGTAATAGTGCTTATAGATCACTTTATATTCCTTATTGACTACGCACAGACCTCTGTCTTTACCTAATATGGAAATTCTAATCTTCATTCTATAACAAGCACACTTAAAAAAAAACACAAGCACATTTTTTTATTTTTTTTATTTTTGGAATTGTTGTATTTAGCACTGATATTGACTTGTAGAGTATTCAAAGAGCTTATCATAATTTGTACAGTACCTGTCCAAATTATATCATATATAAAAGAGATTGTAGACAGAGTGACATCACACTAATAATCTGTTCTACAATGTGGTGTATATTGTTGTCGCGTATTAATAATTTATATATTTCTTCACTTCTTATTTTCATAATAAAAAGATATACTTGGAAGTTATTGTTTAATCATAGTTCCTTTCAAATCAAACATCAACACATTCTTCAACAACGTTGAGTGAATCTATCTCGTGAGCAGTCCTACATTCTTGTCTATATTGAAGAAATATTTCAGACACGTTTTCTCCATCTATTATCCAGCTACTCAAAGGATCAGGACTGGTCTCTCTTGATATTCTATAAAAAAAGTACTACATGAGCATTGTCCAACTATGGGTTGTGAAAACAAGCGTACTTTACTTTATAACATGTAACCCCAATACGTGATTTTTCAAATCGCTTTGATCATCAAAATTACTTGGACATGAGGGGCACTCGTATAAGATACGCGAATCACTAACCTCAGACAACGTGGTTTTTCCACTTTTCTGTCGCCGCTTTTGTTCTCGTGTGGTTACAACGCAGTTATGCGTAGAGCATAAATGTCACCGAAAGGATTGATGGCTTTTGAAGGTAGCATTGCAAAAGATACCGTTGCATTTAAAGTTGGTATCAGACAAAGTAGAAAGTGCGATAAGGCTTTTTTGTATCTTTATTCAGAATAAAGTAAAGGGAAGAAAGAGATGATAGCATAAACAACATTGATTTATTAAGAAGCTGAGTTTACACTCACACTTTTGTTTATTTCTAAAGTGTTTCATGACTCTTTGCATATCTTTTATATACTTTTTATATTCATTCAAATTATCGCTTGTATATGCATTAATGGGATTGCTCACTTCTATTTTTATATAAAAGACAATAAATTTCATGCATCCTTTGTTTATTTCATACATCCTTGGGCTTATTCCTAGTCTTGGCTGCACATCGTTTGTATTACTCTGCCAAATCCTTCTTTTTTTTTTTCCTTTGACTTTTTACTAGTAAAGGCTAGATAAATACTGTTTTCTAGTAGCTGATATATATTCTATTTTCTATAAAGTAGTAGTACTGTATAAAGAAATGAAGCAGGTTATGCAAAATCAAAAGAACACCGTTTCCAAAAATGGTAATATCAAATGATAGACGCGTTTCGAAGTACTGTTAACCCTGAAAAAATAATAACATTATTTTAAGCAAGTCTAGACACAGGTATCAAGGGAAGGTAAGGGTATATGCCATGCCCCCTTAAATCCTCTCGAATAGCAGTCCTGAGTAGCTTCTGAATTAAATCAAATTTTGTTCTGCAGTTTGGAGGAGTGCCCTTTGTATTACCCTTCATATAAACCTTTTCTAAAATAATCTTTGTGATAAACATTTGACTGTATTTCTTTATAGATTCATTGTTGTAGTTTTTTTTTGAGAATATGTCTTTAGATAAGAGCGAAGAACTAATGTTTTTTTTTTTCAGAAGAAATATGCTGGAAAGTGATCTAAAATCATTTTTAGTCATGCAATGAACTGAAGGACAAATACTTACAAAATTTCGTATTTTTATTCCATTTAATATCCATGGATTCATTACGACCATATCTTTAGTTTTAACGGCTCTGGTAATTTGCTTTAATTTATTGTTGTCGTAAATATTCATGTAGCTTACTCTTTTGATTCTTTCAAGTGTTTGTTTAATATATGATCTTTCAATTCTTATTTGGTCTCTAGAGCAGGGGCATTCATATAACACTCTTGCGTTGAGATATTTTTTGCTGTATTTACGTATATTTTTGCTTTGTTCTCTTGGATTTCTAGTGGCTTTCTTTGCGGTGTCCAGCTTGTAAAGAGTGCTTATAGGAATGGATGCACGTATGCACTGACTATATTTCAAAAGTTAGACTAACCTTACGTGCGTTACCTCTACACATTACCTATCATGCTTTCCAACAAAACTTTCAACCATTTCGTTGTTTCTTTTCAAGAAGAAGAAGAAGAAAGAAATAAAAAATATTTTCTTTATTTATGTTGTCAGTTGATCAGGAGCAATCACGTGTGTAATTAGGATGACATCGTATTTTACATTATTCCATTGGACAGCCATGCATGTATAGGGAAAGAAGCAGCGTTGACCATTATTATTCTATTCTATTTTATATAATCGTTGACTTATATAATGTAATAACTCATAAAGGAGAAGCCATGATCGAGTCTATCCACTGATGCACTAGAATGGCACTACTATTAGAACCTTTGCCAGAATATGAGTGCCACCTTGTGCCGTAGTGTATATATACATTTACCTTCACCTTCACAATAAGCGAGCGACATGATGATTTATTTTTAAAATTAAAAAAAAAAACTACTTGAATCCTGAAGGATTGGACACAAATGACATTCTAACGCCATGTGTTACTGCTGCTCCGGTGTTACAAATGTCATCTACTAAATCTCTGTTTGCTAATGCTGCCTTCGACAGCTCCTTACTTCTTTCTTCAAACTCATCATTTGAACTTCTTTTGGCTCGCAGATCAACTTTATCAAACGCTACATCGGGGGCTTTAAAATATTAGAAAGTAATGATTTTGGGTAGCATTTGCCTTATCGAGTTGTTCATGGAGCATCTTGAAGGGTTGCACAACTTTCTCTTTTTCTATTATACTTCTTACGAATGGCTCATCCTAGTTGATAATGACCCATTTCAACAATTGATACTTGATTGCAAGAGGCTCTTTACTGGCAAAGTTGTCATCCTTCCTTTGCTCATCCATTCCCATAGCAGATATGCGCTCAAGCGTGAGTTTAAGGCTCAAATGCACGTATCCGTCTACATCTTTGCAATCATCACCGACAAAGTGACCTATTAGTGTCACACCCTTATCTTCCTCATATCAGTTACCACTGCAATCTACAATTGTATCTTTCTTGCAATACTTTAACATCAACAACATCAGTCCTGTATGTTGCGTTATCAGACTGCAGCACTTTCCATCTTCAGCGACAGGGCAAGAAATCTTCAAGTTGCCCTTCGCATTAACATGGAGCACTGAAGGATTAATCACGATACCGTTGTTAATAATCAATCTCATTTTTGGATAATTAGATTGAAAAGAAGTAAATAAATCTCTTTTGTAAGCCGAGTATAATCCCATTAATTGATTTATTTTTTACTACTGTTCTTTCCTTTATTTTCTTCATCATCCTTTTCTACAACTTTCTTACTTTTCGTCTTTTTACTATTACGTCTATGTTTCTTTTTCATCTTTGGCTCTTCAATTAGATCGACAATAATAAAGCCTTCTTGACTGTCTATTTCACAGAACGATCTTTTGGATCATGACCGTTCTATTATACGCCTACTTCTAATGCTTCCCCTTGGTTCCTTTAGGGCTGCTTTTTCTAAAATGGACGCTAAGCTGCTTTGACTCGCTCATGGTACGATGATATCATATTCAGGAATCGAATCGTCGCTCACTTCCGGTTCCATTTGCTCATCTAAAAACGTTCTGCCTCATTCTCTCTGTCAGGCTCAGTTCGCTCTTCGCTTTTCCATACCACATCAACCTGCTCAGTTTCCAAGTCCACAATGACTTTCCCTGTTTTAATTATGGGCGGAAAGAATTGTGAATTTAAGTAACATTGATTAATCCAGGATTGAGCAGGTGGTGAAAATGGTGATTAAAAGGGTGCAATTATGAAGAGGAAATATATTCTTTTACGTTTATTCTGCGGTTTTTCATGTTCATTTTCAAGTGATACTGACCACAGTTTTTGTCCAATAACAATAATCATTAACCCCTTTCAAGTAATTGAGCCTTCCATTTTCTAACTGTTTTTCAGAGTGACGCGTTTTGTGATGAAGTTTTTACTTCCTTTGGAGATGATATTTCTGTCAGATTTCATCAATTCCGGTGCTTGTAGTATTAGTCTAGCTTCTGGTGCATGTAGTGTTTCCGTTATTCACTTTCAAAAAGTTCACTTTACCCATACTCCCAAAATCTACTTGGGAGTAGATAGCGTATGCTTCACTGCGTAGGTAAAATCAAACGGATTGAAGCACAACCTTACGACCAGTGAGGAGTCTATCATCGCCGGTGTTTTGAAACACCTTGATAGTAATTCGGTATTCGGCTGCAAAGGTTAGTGTTTAAGTGCAGTACTTTAAATTCGAAAAACAAACTAAAGCAAACACTAGGAGAATACTCGGATAGACTGGTGGTAGGAAAGATAACCTACATAAAAAGAACGGTAGCGTTAGAGGAGGTTGCCTGTAATGATAACATTATCAACAATTCCTTGAAAAAGGAAATTGGACAATATATTGTCCTAAAAGAAACCTTAAGATGGAATCCGTGGTTCATTTTAAGAGCTACGCGTGAAAAGTCTTTTGGAGGCGTTTGAACGTCTCCATTTACAGCTACGTAAGTATTGTCATTTTTCCGTTTACTGTATCTCAATAGAACTTTGAATCTCTCACTCCAAGAAAGTATAGTTGTTAGAATATCGCAATTGTTTTCTTTATTCATTAGAGGTCGAGTCAATATCAAAAGCGACTTTAATGCCTCCATTGCTAGTCATTACTGTAAGATCGCCTTTATCATCTGGTTTATGCCGGTAGCCTCTCTTGATATAGTTATTATTTTCCACATAATGTACTTGTTCATCCTCTGCTACATGGATCTTGCCTGAACCAGATGTGGTGAATGTAATCTTCCCTTCGAATTCGTTGGTCTATAAAACAATAAGTATCTCCATGTCATAGAAATGAATCATACCATATGTAAATCAATCCAACCATTGCTGGATGCTACAAACACGTTATTGTTCTTTTCACCAGCAATATTCGCTACAATGTGTCCATTTGAGGTTCGAAGAATGACTTTTTCTTTGGCCACTATTTCATCCAATACTTGAATGTTTCCATTGGCTGTTTCAACATTAAACCTATTTGATACAATGCGTCCTGATAACTGGATGGGACCATTAGCTGATTGAATGTGAACTTGGTCATCCACTTGAAGTGAGCCTAGCACTTGTATGCGATTGTTCGAGGTTGTGAGATACATATTCCCATTGGCTTCCACATCCATCAAGTCAATTGGACCATTTTTATTTTTGATAGAGATGAGATCGTCTCCTCTCAGCTGCTCTGCAACAGATACGATTCCATTTGCGTTGCTAATTTGCAAAGACTTTCCAGTCCAATTGTTTAAGGTAATGTCTCCATTGGCATTCTTGATGTATAGCTTCTTCAAGTCCTGCACTAATGGCTCTACTTTTATATCCACATTATTAAACGTAATGAAGGATTCTCGGGCATTATAAGGCAGATATATATCCATATTAACACGGATACAGTTATGCGCCAACTTGGGTGTCTTGAACAGCACTGTGGTTATACTGCCGTTGTCGTCAATGTCGAGGGATATATTCTCTTGAAGGTCAGGTGTAGTCTCGATAGTACCCTTTATCATTCCTCCAGATTCAACTGGGATAATTGTAAGTTGACCACTGGATACTCGACCATCTAGAGTAATATTAATGTTTCTTTCAAACTCAATGGTCTCTGGAAACTTTTCCCAGGGCAATAAACCTGAGCAACGGCCGCCTCGTATTGGCTTGGCTTTGAAGGTGTATATAACAGAGGTGACTAATATAACTACAAATATAAATGCACACCAGCGTGGATGACGTCTATGTGAGGTATGTTCCACTGGTTCTTCTGTCTGGGCATTTGTATGATATGCATCTATTGGGGGTTTAATGCTCTGTCTATACAAGTAACGAATAACTTACATGGGATGCCAGAGAAGCCATGGTTATTATTATGCTGTTTTGATATAGGAGGTGTATTGCCTAATAGTCTTACTTGTTCTTCATTTATGTTACCATAAGTGCCTGCGTCTGACGTTCTTGGCTCTCTTGAGTAAGGAGGAGGAGGAGGTAGCTGAGCTGAAGCATCATCTGGCTTATGAATAGTAATATTTGTAGACATTAACGATGAAGAGAGAAAGAAAAAAGAAATAGGTATCTATTTTGCTTATATACACGCACCCTAGTGCTACCACTCCTTAAATGTACAACATCGCCAAGTGTCGGCTTGGCATCTTATATCCACCAAAATCGAATACTTATGATCATATACATCAGATTATCAAACAAAGCCTCTTTGTCAATCGTTACATGTATAACTTCAAGTCTTCATTTTTAAAAAAGATACGCTTGATCAAAAACTAGTTTATGCCTTGTTAATGCTGTGATACACTCGAGAAAATCAATTCAAAATACGATGTCAAAAATCCCTCCTTTTTTTTTTTTTTGCTTTACAATGTCAAATAATGACTTTACACATTTTGCGAAACGGATCTTGACTGATCCTGCCAAGTTTATTTCATGGTGCCCAGTCTCAGATCTACTATTGATTGTCTCACCAGATAACGCACTTTCACTATACCGTGTTGCAATCAAGCAACTGACACTTTTGTGGTCATCAGAAACAGCCTTTGACTCGACCATTACTTCAGTTACTTGGAGACCAGATGGTACTTGAGAGAGAGATTCCAATAAATTATTAACAGGGTTGGTTAGGCAAAGAGTTGGCTATCGGTTGTGAGAACGGGGTAGTGTATAAAGTGGATACACGATATGAATCACTTTGCATAAGCCAGTGTTGGCCCCCTGAAAAGTCAAATCGTCCATTATCGGCTATCCGATCGCTTTTTTGGACACAGTATGAACCAGAAAAGAAGGATGAAATCATTGTAAGTTAAATGCTGTCTTTCATTCAAATAGGATACATCTTGATTATTTAGGAAGGGTTCGATCCCACTGCGTTTGATCCAGAATTGAGCTTACCCATGTTAAGCCGCCTGCCACTCATTGAACCAACGTAATAGGCAAGATAAAAACGCGTGTGTATTGCCAATACTGAATGACTATCCTAGAATAAAGGTCAATATTCGACACAAGAAGAAAACATTACCAGAAAGACCTTTTGATAATGCAGAGACTCAGACTATTTTGTTTGTGGGTACGGACAATGGTGATATGATTGCCATGTAAGAGATAATATTCTATTTAAGAGAGAGAGAGAGGTATTGAACTTTATATAGACTGAACGGGGTCTATCAGATTGGTACTTTCAACACATCACAAGAAAAGGTATATACATACAGAAATAATGCTTTTCCTGATCTAATATAGACAGCAAAGGATATTTCTATACTTGATATTGCTGCAACAAACACTATATCATTTATCAAAGTCTTTGGATGCACCAAATCAACAAATGAGCACTGTCTGCTTACGATCGATACGAGCTTTTTAGAATCCAAAAAGGAAGAGATATCCAAAGTTGCCGAAATAAAGACACGTCTGGATTATCTATTTCAATATGCAACACATGTCATCGAGACGCTAAAAGACCATCATAGCTCCTACACAAAACTTACAAAGAATGTCGTAGTAAGCGCGTCAGATGCTATTATCAGCAATAACGGTAACGAAAACATCCCAAAAAAGGGAGCCTTTTTCTGATGTTTGTCCATAGGCGAGCTTCAAAAACCGATTCCAGAGGTAGAATTCATTGCGATATTGGCGACAGGCAACTTATCACAGGCCATAAGAGAATTAATAACAGATGAATTAACACCACAGGTAATAAAACACACATTTTTGAAGTCATTGAATTAACATGTGTTAGTTTATCAAACAATGGGAGACGACCAATAACCATGGCTACCAAAGCTCGTTACGAATTATATGCGAGCATGCATTACCTGTGTTTGAAAGAATACTACTTCAACTAAGCGATTCTCTAGGCCATAGCTTATGGTAACTTGGAATATACAAAGTATGAATCCGTCATTAACCTTTCTTTTTATAAAAGGAAAGAACGGTACGAACCTTTCCTAGACGTGGCCTCGGTTGAATCATGTATCGATCATGTAAACAAGTTGATTGTTCTAATTCGGGATTTAGCACAACATCTAAGACGTCTGATAAAGCTGTTTGGAGCATTCATTGCATGGATTATCAAAGGTTGGATGACATATATGCTCTCTTTCCCTGTGCTAACCAAGAACAACAGTCTCTTCCAAACTAGCAGATCCCGAATCAACCGAACTACAAAACGAACCAACGCTTTGTGAAGAACCCGAATGGGTGTTTGAGTATCTAGAAGAATGGTTTGTGACGGACAAGATGGCCAAGTTTTTTGTTGAATCCAAAGGTAAAAAAACAAGAGATTTTTTTTCCTACTTTTAACATTGGTTTAGGAAACGATGCATGTATAACCAAGTTATTATCAGATACAGTCGATCATTACACATCCATGTTTGAAAGGCCTTCAGAGACTATATCGAAAGAAATGAACATCAAGTTTGCAGAATATCAATTACATGAATCTAATTGTCTCTTATCGGTAAGCGTTTAAATGCAACTACTACTTGATGCCTCATATCCTTTTTAAAAGAGTATCACAACAGAGAACTGTCTTTATTATGTCCTTTTACAGAATCCACAAAAGTGTACGTAAGCCAATGTTGTTGAACAAACAGAACTCATACGTTATATAGTAATTTTGTTAAAAGCTGATTTTTCGAATCAGATGCCACAGTACGCATGCATAAGTATAGCCAATGGTGATATCTCGGATGCAAAGTTCTTTGATGATAAAGAACTAGGTATCCTTGTAAAAACTGGACAAGGTAAAAAGATAAAATAGTCATGATTGTACATCTTTTTCAATCTTTTTCCTCAGATACCACTATTTTATATACACTATTGTTAAACCAAATCAGTTATCAACGCTCTGAATTAACTTCCATAGATCTAGAGGTACATACTACATGCCAAAGAAAAACATGTCTAATGAATTCATAGACACATCATGAGAGACATTTACTCTTGAGCAAAATGATTGATGTCAATATGGGATGTAATGGCTTACCCAATAGGCGTATATTTGCCACTGTGGCATCCAACGGTCTATTGAATATATACTCTATGGATAAACAAGAGGAACTAGAAGAAGAAGAACTGGACGAATAAAAAAAGAGGATAAATGTTTATATTATAAATAAATTACAGAGTATAACCTAATTAACAACAATGGTATATATTTAATCATCCTGATATGTTCCACTCATCGCACTCGGTGTTCGTTCGTACTCCCATCTTGCTCTCAATTCGTCCATGCTACTACTACTATGTCTGTGTGATATCTTGGCTTGCGAAGCTCGGGTGGGTGTTTGTGATAGACGATCAAAGACGTTACCGTTCGTAGGTGTACCGGCACGTTCGATCGTAGATGAACTGATGAGCGATTGTCTCTTCAAGAGCTGTCCTGGGCTTCTTTGTAATGACATGGTGGGTGTCATGATACCTTCATGGTCGTATTCGGTCATATAATGATTACTATTGCTAGCCATCATGCTCCCCACAGGCGGCATATTTGTTCCTTTGAGAGACAATTCACGAAGCGATGCACGGCGACGCTGTAACAGCTGTTGTGGTTGAATCGGTGGTTGCTGTACCGAGAACGAACGTTTACGCAGCAATGAACTCTGTGACGACGATACAGTATTGTTATGGGATGCCTGTGATGAGGAATAGTCGGATTGAAGTGAGGCACGGCGCAAGTGGCCACTGCGAATCGATGAGGTTGATGATTCTCGATCATTTGCATATCGTGCAAACTCGGCTGGATTCATCAAGGTCATATGAATAGGTGACTCTGATCCGCCTGTACGCTGCTGCCAAGATAATCGCTTTTGGATCATGTTGTAGAATCGGTCAGGAGAGGGTGTCGATTCACGTGCAGGGTAGCTTGCAGTGCGTATGGCATTACCCTTTTCTGTCAAGGCAGCGGGTGCTCTGACACCGCTCGTTGTCCTTGTCATGGTACTGCTCGTATAAGCTGGTAAGGTGATGGGAGATGGAGGAGGCAAAAGGCCATCTGAATGAGTGCTGCTTCTTCTTTCATAACTACAAGTGGACACAGACGCTTCATCGGGCGAATCTTGCATGGTATATTCAGGCTCGGGGGTTCCAAGCAAGCCTCGGAGCCCATCTTCATAGATTTTATCAAAGATAGTGTTTCCGCTGTTCATGATATAATCCTCAATCTTGGTATCTATCCGGTCAGAACGTTGGTTCATGCCCTTGTTTTGTTCTTCAAGCTTTCTGATCCTACGTTCATTTTCTACCGTGGTTGCAATAGCTGCACGCTTCATGACGATCAGGGTTCGGCGAAGATCGTGTACGGTTTTTTCCAAATTCTGCATCGTCATCTGTCGACTGCATTCATTCATGCGTGAATTGAATATATCGTCTACCAGGGCTTCAATAATATTTCGACACTCATCGACTTCCAGTGACTTTAACAATCTGATGGTGGCATCGTATACAAGCTCAGGAGCAGCATTGGCTGGAACATTAAACTGCTCTTCCAACGCATCCATATCGGTCCATTCGTCGCTTGGTGGTGGATCAGTGACGATATCATCAGCAAATGTCACCTTTCGCTTTTCGTGGTGTTGCTTTCCTGCTTCAGGGGACTGTGCTTCGTCCGCTTCACCTGCGGCTTCTGACTGTAGGCCCTTGATTCTGGCAGAGAGATATGAGATTTCAGCTTCAATGAGATCCACACGTTCATCGGCTAAATCAATAGCCAGGGTATCCATAGGCTGTCCTGTGAGTTCAGACGTCTCCCTTTCGGCCATGTATATGTTCTTACGCTCTTCCAAGAGCTCCAGTTTTTCAGCCGCCAGTCTTTCTCTTCTAAACAAGAGTTGTTCCATTTCGACAATGGCCTGTTTGCCTTGAATATATTGGTACAGCATCTTATCCAGCAACTGCTTCTTGCGAGACACACGGACTTCGACCGGAATTGGGTTCTTACGACGACGTGGTGGACGATAACCAGGAAGGTTACGCATACCTCCACGACGAGCCACCGCTGCAAAACTTCCACCAATGATATGAGACACTTTGCTCAAGAGCTGTTCGTCCAGTACGCCGCCCTCACGCACGGCCTTCTTGACCAAATCGGTCAACATCTTGACCTGATTCTGACTGATCAAGATCTCTTTGTCACGACGCTTCAGGGTGGCCTTTTGAGCTTCATGTTCACGCTCCAATCTTAGACGAACATGGTTGATTTCAGAATGCTGTCTCTGCAGCTTGGATATCTTTCGTTCTTGGATCGCCATCTGCTCTCGCACACGCTCTGTCTCTTGCTTCATTCGTTTGATCATGCGTTTCTTTTCTACCTTGAGCGTTTCTACATTCACACGAAGGGTTCTCAGCAGTGACTCTTGTTGATTTCGGGTCGATTGCATATTAGTAATCGTGCGATTATAGTTGCGTTTGAGTTCATGAATCTCTGTGACAAGCTGTTTCATCTTGGTCTCATAGGCATGACGTGTATCGAGCAGCTGCTGCTTTTCTTTCATCTGAGCGGTGACGTCTGTTCGATGAGACGCGTTGGCGGCAAACGCCTGCTTGGTCTTGGCCAGTGCCTCATCTCGCTCGGACTGAAGCTCAATCAGTTGCTGGTGGAGCTGAGCAATCTTTTCGTCAAATTTACGACGCATAAACGCATACTTGGTCTCTGTCTTTTCCAAATGGGTCACGAGTTCTTCCTTGACACGAATATCGGATTGGATCTGGTGAAGCATGCGAGCGAGCTGAGGGTTTGGCTTTTCGTTGTGAACAGAGGATGCGACAGAATCAATGGCTGTAGAATCTGTGGATGAGGCAGATCCACTTTCGGCATCGTCAAAGACATGGTTTCCTAATGTCTTTTTGGTCGCTGTGCTTCTGGATATATGGGGTTCCCAGGAAGGTACAGATAAGGTTTCGATTTCCATCACCAGGTCCATATCGCCATGATCGATAGGTGAAGAGGTCGATGTGTAATTGCCTTCGTCCGAGTCGGAACGCTCGATTTGGTTTGCCTTTTCGTACATGGCCTTTTCTGCTTTTTCAAATGCTTCGAGTTCTTCTTCCCAAGTGCGAGTAGCATCTTCCATGGGTTTCAAGAGGTCTAATACCTCCATGCCCTTTTGAATTTCAGCCTTGGCTTTTGCAATGCTTTGTTTAATTTCGTCTTGGAGTAAATGATCATCCTCATTGATATAGCCTTCATCGTCTTCTGGTTCTTCGTTTCTCCTTCTGGATGTCTTTAAGCTAGATGATCGAGATACAATCGGTGATCGTCGAACAGAGACACCGGATGTCTTTCGAGCTGACATGGTGGTAACAGCGCTCGAATTGGCAGAAGAATTTCTGGGGTATCTCTTTCTTTTGAACCGGGTACTACTATTACTGCTATGATTGCCATGCGTACGACGACGGTGAGACGATGAGTGGTGTTCGGGGTAAAAGGTGCTCGAAAAGGAAATAGGTGCTGCGTGCATATTGGTCGCCTTTGTACTCTCCACAAAAGCCAATCTATCACGCGTGTCGGATAGCTCATTGGTGAGGTCCTGGATGGTCTTTTGATACTGTGCGACCAGTGGGTGGGTCTTGACTGGGTCATTGCCTGATGGTGCGACAGTTCGTGTCATGCTTTCTTGATCATTGATAAACTCACCAAGTTCACGTTCCATGATCATCGTATCACGCTCGCTGGTGAGTTGGATAATGGTCGTCGACATATCTTGTATCCGGTCACGTAATCGCGATACTTCGGCTCGTAGAGCACGGACTTCCTGATCCGCACCGAGAGAGCCATTGGATGGAGCCTCTGCTCTGGCGGACGCCAGCTCCAGTCTTAGTCGAGCCAACTGAGCACGAAGCTGGTTGACCTCCATAGAAGACCCTGCAAAATCTTGGTTGATGGTCACTCGATTCTTGATGTTTCTAGCACGGTTTGCGTATTTGAGCGTATTGAGAGTTTCCATAAAATTAGAATCAGCAGGAGACACACAGGCAAGCATGAGCGTTTGACTGTTTCCACCTAATGAGTCTTGTAGTAAACGAGTCAGCTTGCTGTCACGATAAGGAACATGCGTCGTCTTGCGAGATTCATCTCCTAAAGCCGAGATCACATTGCCAAGAGCCAGTAGACCCGAGTTGATGGAGATGCCTTCTTTTGCACGATCGCCTTGAGCATTGGTACGCTTGAGCTACATGTTTATTAGTTATCGTTTTGCAAACTCATACACAGCTTATTTACTCTTTCTGAACCAGCCAAGTCGACAAAATGAAATTTACTCGTCAATGCAGGTTCATCCTTTGATTTTTGTTGCTTTAAAATCACCGAAAAGACAGCATGGGATCGAGACGAGACAGTGTTCATATCAGTTGAGCCCGTAGTACGACACAATGAGCCCTTGGCAAGATAAGACATGAGTTCTTCAGGGCTATGACACAGTTCTTCCCTCACACCACTCCAATAGATGTTTCCGGCGATATCTTCTCGAATGGTCACTTCTACCGGAGTCACATTGGCAGGCAATGCGCCCTTCTTCTTCAGGGCCGTATGAGGGTTTAATAGATCAATCAGTTCTTCATTATACAGTTCCAAAAAGGACACATAAACTTCATATTTAAACTCTGGCTCGGACTGCGCCTGTAGTTTTCGGAATAGGTCAACGATGCAACGTGGTACAATTCCTGTCAAAGTTGTACAATAGATGAGAAAAACAAGAAACAGAGAGGTTTGTGCACATACCTTCATGTTCGGGATCCACTGTTGCCTCTAATCCAGTGCCCATGCTGTACGTCTTTCCAGATCCTGTTTGACTGTTTTTAAATATGAGTATTGAATATAAATGATGACATATCTATAGTTTGTACCCATAAGCAAGAATAGTGGCATTAAATCTATAAACAGTCTAAGTTGCTCGCACAGACATTAATATATCTTTTTTTTTTTACCCTTCAATAAATTTCTCTAATAGTGGTGCAGCAGCCTTTTGATACACTTCTTCTTGTCTAGCTTCGTTACTAAACACATAATCATACGTAAATGATTTATCTGTTCCAAGTAAAATCTGCGGTTCGTTGGGGATAAAGCTTATACATTCTGTGCAGTTGGAGAGTTGTTCTTTTTGTGTTAACGGTCTAACGCGCAAACCAACCCTATAAAGATATGAGTCTATATTGGAACAAAGATGAAGTCAAGATGAATGAATACCTTACTGCCGTCGATGTCATGTTGAAATGAGTATTTTGTTAATATTCTTGTTCTTTTTTTAGATATTTCGTTATCAACTGTATCGTCACTATTTTTAATATTTTCTCTGTTATAAAATATATTAAGAAGACAAAGACAAAGAAAAAGAAAGATAAAGGTGGAGAAAGGGAAAAAAAAAAAAGAAGAAGTATAAAGTTTATAAGGCTATGAAATTGAAATACCGAACAAAGTTGCAGACATCTATAAATAAAACTACATATAGATGTAAAGTATCTGCTGTGATTATTTAGATCAGTAGAATAGAATGTGACCATATAGACAAAAAGAATGCTATTTTTGTACTCTATTACCTCATTACAGCATCTTTTTATGAACAAGTACACATTCCCCAAGGAAATTATATTTAGAAAACCTTGTCGCTATTAAAATTTCTCCCCTTGATACTTTATTGATTTGCAAATAAGTAATACATAGAAGAAGAATGAGAAAGAGATTTCTATTATATGATCATACAATTTTCTTTTATTTTTGCTTTTTTATATACTAAAACCCAAGTCTTTTGCTACAAACTTTGACTTTTTATCAATCCATTCCGTTAGACCATAATCTGCTCCACCACCATTGTGATTGGGTGAATGTACTTTTTTGAAAAGATTTTCATATGTCTGCTTGAATGTCCATCCAAAGTTGACACCAGGAGAGAGTTGCTTGATTGAACGATCCCATTCGAGGTCAGGTGCGAGGAATTGATGATAAGCGACAATATGCTCACCGAGCGTTCTATTGTTGAACAATGTCTTGACGGTATCTACCAGATATGATTCAAAACGAGCATGAAGTTTCTTGTTTTCGAGGAACCCATTGATAAAGGTACCACCGGGGTAGCGTGTAGGATAATCCTTGTAAGAGATCTTCAAGACGTCCTTTGACAAGTTGACACCGAATGTGGCATCGTAATCTTGACCAAGATAGTACCATTTGTTATTATTGGCGTAATCCTTATAAGCTCCGTTATTGGTCTGTTCCATCCAGTAACCATCCCAATGACCAGCCAAGTACTCCATCACCATGAAACGGAGGAACTGGTCGACATCAAACACATTTTTATCAAACTCGGCAATGTCATTGTCATTTGTGAGATCCAGCTCATCAAATGCCTTAGCCAACTCTAGAATGGCATCAGCGTCCTCGGGAGAGTCCTTTGAAGGCTTGTACATGGTATATTCATTAGGGCTCAACACATCAAAGCTAGCACCGGTTGCACCATTGTAAAGGGGGCCCATCTGTTCTGGAGGATGGCCAGCGTAAAAGTTTGCGCGGATATAAGAGTATTTTGGAATATCGTCCAACATGTTGAATGTACCAAAGCCCCTGCCATTGATGAACAGTCGGACCATATTGGCTTGATTGGCATACGTTCCCATAGCTCGTAGACAGTCTGCATAGAGCTTTTCACGCATCTGTGTAGGATCTTCTTCCATATTGCGAATCTTGAAGTTGTTTCGGTGATTAATAAAATCTCCGTCAGCGAGGGTCCATCGCCAAGATTGCTTTGCAGGATTGTGATGCTTTCCAGCCCCTGTGATGCTAAACTTGACATCGTGAAAGGTTCTATAATAGTCCTTGCCAATCATTGTCAGTGTCACCTTGAACTTTTGTTTGGGAACGGTCGAGACCAGCGTATCCATATCTTCAGGATCACCTTGAACAAAGACGGTAGGAATATAATTGGTGTCAAAGAGATCAGGATTTTTGTCGGCACGAGTCCATTGTTTGCCATTGTCCAATGGACGAGGAAGAGGAGGAATGGAGGCATATGTGATGGGTCGTCCAAAGAATTCGTTCAGCGTCTTGTCTGTCTTGGGATCCAACTTTCGCTTGAATTCTTCTGGTTCTGAATCGGCTATATATGTGTACACAGTTTCATGGCCAATCTCAAATGCACCAGTATACAAGGGAACATCGGGACTGACAGGCTGTAAGTTGCCCAATTTGCCATTCACCTTGACCTGAACGGTCTTTGAACCCGGAGATATTACGTTGAATTGAACGACTCTGGCTTGAACAAGAGATGCAGTCAAGAAAAGACAAATACTGTAAGAGAGGATCTGCATTTTTTGATGTAAAAAAACGGAGAAAGTGAAAAAGTAAACGAAAAGTGAATAAAATTTCAAGAATTCGAAGCTTATATATCCTCCAAAAGGCTCAAAATAAAATAGGAGCCGAGAACATTATGATAAAAAACTAGTCGCAGTAAAAGTAACTCTAACGAATCCATTCTTTCCCTTCACTCTCTTCTTTTTTTTTGGCGTTTAACCGTCAGGTCTATATGTGGGCTTTTTCTTTTTCAAGCCTGGGCTGTTTTCCCACATCTTTTATTTTTTACTCCCTTTTTGAAAGGGATAATAGAAGACACCCCTTTAATTGGTGTGTGTGTGTGTGTGTGTGTGTGTGTTTTCACAAAAAAATCTCCTTAAGGCTGGGCGATAGTAACTCGAACAATTTTAATAAAGCTATTTTTAAACAAGTTCAAGTATAGTCTGACTAATGTATCCAGTTCAAACCAAGAACAATTGAATTCTCCGATATCTATTCGCAATACAAAGGTATAATAGATCCAATAAAGGGGAATTAATTGACATACTTGCATTGTCAAATTTAAAAAAACTGTCAACCTTAGTATGCAAAAAAAAAGCATACCACCAAAAACTTCCGAATGCGGATAATTTTGCCCAGCATCTCCCTTTTGAATCATCTCTCCGTCCAAGTTTATTTAATCCTTTTGTTCAGACTTTTCAATATGTGATATCTCATTCATCACTTGTTCGTAGTTCAATAAAAGACTCTGAGCTTTACGGAGCTTGCGATTCAATTGATCCAACGTACTCTCATCTCGCGTTTCTTTGGCAAGCTTGATAAGGAACATGGTGTACTTGTGGATATAGACATAATGTTTTCCTGGGCTATCATCTTGTTAGTTTTGTTATGTCAACTAGTTTAAAACTTACAGTTCCAAAGTTGGTTTCCAGATATTGATGTGATTCTTTATGGTTGGTTTTAAAGTAAATAATTTGACAAGTTCAGATTTGGCCTTGTCCGGATTACGGAAAATATGGTAATGTATCCATGCAATCTATTTTAAGAAAAATGGTTAATAATGCATATATGTTATGCTTATTCCCTTACTCGATAGATTGGGCGGTGATGCCAGTTCTTTGTATCTGCATGTGTAATATCCACAAGCCGCTTGAGAATGGCTGAATAGGCAGATGCGACATCTAGGGGCATATAACCAGCAGCGTTTTCTATCAGACCATGATTCTCAACCGAGTTGATATGAAATGTATTCATTCCTAGCTCTTCAGGTGGACCGTTTGTCATTTGTGCTGCTCTTATGTCCGCCTCCATCCTCAAGTACTCCATCACAAGGCTCGTGCTAATTTTCTGTTGGTAAAGGTATTTGGTAAGGTAAGAGCAAAGAATATAGACTGGCTCAAGTGGACCCTCCTTTGACCCTTCATTATGCCCACCCAAGCGGATGGCATATATGAACCAATCAAGCACCTCCTAATGACAAAAAAAAAGTTATTACCTATAGCGAAATAATGCTCCTATTTTTACTTTGGGTGGACGATCAATTTTTGCAAAGCATTTGCCTATTGCATAGTAACACCTATTATATAAAATAAGACATATATCTCGAGTATGCATTATGTATTTACGGCCATTGTTGTTTCTGTGGAAGCTTATTTTTGAACGCACGAATATACATTGCCAGAGATAGCTTATACGCCGCTTTTCGATGAGGAGTCTCTTTCTTTACACTCACAAGGGCACCCTCAGCATCCAGGTAATTGTTGACTTCTTTGGGCTTAAGAGCCAACATATCCATAGGCGGACTAGCCATAGAATACAAAAGATCACCCAGTTGCATAAACGTTTCATGCTTTTGAGAGGAATTGAGTGCTAAACCTCCAAGGTAAATAGCTCTTAACAACGAATGAAGCGCTTTCTAAAGAAAACAAAAATCAGTATATAAATGCTTTCCGTGTTTTTCTCATTTACCTTTTGATACTCTGCAATAAGATTTTTATGAGAATTCACATTCGTTGCACTCCAGTGCAATTCTTCATCTGCAAGCTGGTGATAGCATGCTCCAAGGTCATACCAGGCATTACTATCATCAGGATTAAGCACTAAATGTGACTAACAGATAAAGGTTAACTTATATATCATTTGGTTCGGTCATCTTACAGTGAATTCATCTATAGCCATCTCAAGATCAACCATGTTTTTCTCACTAGCAATCTTGGGCCTATTTTTAATTTGAATACGAAGTGTCTTGCCTCGAATCCAAAATATTTTATAGTAAACATCTATAGAGCCGGTTGAGACACATGTTGGCCATAACCAAATTAGCTTACGTGATATATTATGCTTTTTCCCATCAATAGGCACAGTAGGTATAAGCGTTTTTCTATATAAACCAGAAATGGACGATGAAAGACTAATGTCTCTATCCAGATGGTTTTTGATGATTGTTCTGTTGAAATGTAGAGGGCTTTGATTGTTCACCTTGGGAAGCTCTTCAAACAAGTCGGATACGGCTTCTACAACTTCTTTCAGGTCGCCCTTTAGTAATGATCCACTTTTCAATCGTTTCACTGCCGCATCCGCAACCAAGTTAAATAAGCGTTCAGCAGCCTTTTGGTCCATGTTTATATGTGTACAATAGTGCTCTTCAATTAGATCCGATTCACCCTAAATATAAATTAGTACACATAGTTCACCGAGTTTAAATAAGGCTTACACCAAGGTGAACACCATATATACAATGATAACATTGATAAATGTCTTTTCGAAATGCTTGACTATCCGTCTCTATTAAGCAGTCTAATAGATGATGCAAAAAGGCGTCTACATATATATATATATATATACATGCCATGTTAGTCTTTTTTAAACAGATCAAACAATCTCTTACTATTGGCTACGCAGCAAATCTCTCTTTCTCCAAGTTCATCATGCAGCTCCTGTAATAATTTCACCCAACTAAATTTGATGCTATGGGTATCCTGTACTTGAGATGCCAGTACTTGCTTTATGATATGCGAACTAATGACCCACGATTTGACCACAATAGAATTAAATCTGTTCGATTTCGTCGTTCGAGACGGTGTATGAGGGATACTGTCTGGTGAGCTAAAGTTGTTGACAAGTGGGACAAAGTCTGGATGTCTAAATATATAGAATAGTGTCATCCTTTTCAAAACAGATAATCCATCCATAAAATCCTTATCCACCACGTTGATAAGCCATTCTACAGTATAAATGAGTACACAATATTAAAGTGGATCCACGACGTTTACCATCCGACTTGGGATGTTGTAGCAGCGTCACGAGTTCATCCATCACTTCAGCCAAATGCTTTCCCATTTTGAAAAATAGTGTATCTTCATCTTTACACAAGATTGATTTCGATTGAAACTGTCTAAAGCCATAAGTCACGAGCTGGTTGATTAAAGCAACAAACACTTGTTTATAACTATTCCATGCCTCTACATGCTGTTTCGCCTGAACGTATGCTTTTGCAAGCAAGAGGGTCATTTGAATCGTTTCTTCAGATCCAATAGGATCATCTATATCAAGATTTGACTTAATCATAGGTTTGATCACTTCAATAACAGTAGAAAAATCGCCAATGTCGCTCTTTTCTTTGGCTTGGATTAGTAATTTTCCCACTTGTAATAGGGATAACTTGTTTTCGATACTGTTGAGATCAATAAAGGAATCATACATACTTTTTAAAAGAAGAAGCGGGTGAGCATTGGTTAAAGGTGTACATTAAGTTACCTTTTTATATTCATGGTTGTGAGAGACGTGTTTGCTTTCAACAGTCTTTTACATTTTTCATAAAAATCGTAGGCGCTTTGAATATCATCCTGACACTGAGCCAGTTTCCCACGGATAAGCCAATACCGCAACAACACCTTTTGCTCATCATCAGATAGTATTGCATTTTCCTCAGGTGTCTCTGTCTTCACGTTGGACTGAATCCATTGTATAGACAGGTTGAACAAGATACGCTCCAGCAAATCCACCCACACTTTGGTAGCCTCCATTAGATTCTCTATTTGTTTCACTTTGGATTGTTTTGATAACAAGTTTGACATCTTCTTTTTGTAACTTGTCGAAAAGCCAACATGAGGACTTGTTTCGTGTGTAGCCACCATGATGGTTCGAACCAATCTATCGATAAAATACTCGCAAATTCGAAGTGTCATCTACAAGGAGGGGGGTCAATCCGTGGTTCGTGTAATTGAATCATATGCATACCAGAGCTTTTTCATCATCATCTACACATGTCATACAGTTTATGAAATTCATGTCAAGAGCAGTAATGATGTCAGTTATGAGTTCCAACAGGTTATTGCTTAAGAATGGTGTATCATTGTCCAAATCCATATCATTCTTCACTACTGCACCAACCAGTCTACAAAGGGTATCCACAATTCCTGAATTATTTTCATTCAACCTGTGAATAGTCTCTTTCACAAAGTGAATAAACTGTTGTTCATGACTCTCACTTTTGGTATGATTTAATGAAAATAAGGTCAAGCCTTTTCCTTTACTATTGCTTTCAAGAGAATCAAGATCGCCCCTTTTGAAGAAACATATTAGTTATATCATTCTAACTTGTTTAATCTTTTCTTACTTCTTCCCATCCATGTCCCAGCAGTATGTGCTTTCTAATTCACCTATTTTTATATCAAACCAATCCCAAAAGCTAGGTTGTACGGATATCACGGATTGTTGTGGTTCAAACCATGGGTTGTCTCTGTATAGGCTGGGTATGTCTTTTAATGAATCATAAAATCTTTGTATCTTTGCGTTGAATTCTTTTTCTTCCTCGAGCATTTTTAGCCGAGAAGTTTCATTATTCAATAATTTTTCCTTCTTGCGTCTTGATGTTCTATTTTTACAAAGTGAGCACCTTTTCTTCTTTGATGATGATTATAAAAGCATACCTGAGGCTTGGTTTTTTATCTTCTTGTTCACTATCTTCGTCTTCTACTGCTATGACATCATCTTCTCTATTTCTTTTTTGTGGATTTATGGCTATACCGTTGGATACACCTTCTTCTGTGTTTACAAGTTGAATCGCTGGGGCGGATATTGAGTTACTGATCGAGGATGGCACAGTCGCTTCTTCTCTTGTGGGTATTGTTCTGAAATCGTCATCACGCTTGTCAATTGTTATTTTGATTGCAGCATTTACAAATGATGTGTTGCCAATGTCTATATCCCGTTCTAGAGACTCATCTTCGATCTCTTCTTCTAAGTTATTCGCAGTGGCTTGCTTCTTATAGACAGCAAATAGCTTTTCCATCAGTATAGATAGGTCGGGTCTTTCTATTTTTACATGTATTGGCGTCGAAACTTCCTGGTCATGCTCCATATCCATGGATTCCATCATGTGCTCACTGTTCATGTTTTCCAATAATAGTTCACCTGACTCCCATTTTGGATGGTATTTCAATGCACCTTCTACATAATAACGACACGTGTAAAAGTCACCGATATCATATAATACCTATACACAACAGTTAAAATGGTGTGCAAGAATGTGAACCTACCACTTACTGTGCAGATGCCTTCAAGGCATTTCCATTGAATTGGGGTCAACTGATCACGAATGGTATCCAAAACATTCTTTCCTGTACTGTTTGCAAGCATTCCTTTTTCATATGCCAGCCTGGCAAAGCGTAGATTCTTTAATTTTCTTGATAGTTGTCCAATACTATACCACACTGAATGATCTGTAGGATCAATCTCCACTGCCTAAAAATCATAATTGTATATCAGTAAATGTGCACTAGTATTTGCTTCTATTATTCTACTTGTAAGTAGTATTTCAGAGCATCTTTTGCAGAATCAATGTCGTTATTCTTGATATATTCGTCTTCCAATACGGCTGCATAATTCTTGGAAACAACATAGAATAAAGCTGATACAAGTGAATTCTGATCTTCATTATTCTTGTTGTTTATGTTTTTCATCTAATGTCATGTTAAAACAATCGACTTTACACGCGCGCGCGTATTTTA
The DNA here is from genome assembly GCA_025529335.1 of Rhizopus sp. PT2906. Lineage (NCBI taxonomy): Eukaryota > Fungi > Mucoromycota > Mucoromycetes > Mucorales > Rhizopodaceae > Rhizopus > Rhizopus sp. PT2906. The sequence goes on along the minus strand of JAMYHX010000280.1, from coordinate 32,310 downwards.
TTACATTCTTTGCTTCCTTCTTCAAGTATTTATGATCGATCAGTTCTTCATACTTGGCTTTGGCTTCATCCATGTGTCCCTTTTGTTGTAGTCTTAGTGCTTCTTCATAAATGGCCACTAATTCCTCTACCTAATGATGGGAGTTTAACATTTTAATTGAAACAATGTGTAATTTTGTTACTTGTGCCCCACTTTCTGCCTTCTTGCTGACAACAACGCCTTTATTAATAGTACACCAGCTATTCTACACGTCCGCATATTAGATTAAAACAAAGTAAAAGAGGGTTTTATTTTACCATAAAACTTTAATAATTCGTTGAAAGGGAAGAGATTCAAACCATTGACATCAAAAGTAGGTGGGTTTTTACCGTGACTTTTCTGGTAATAAAGTGCTCAACTTGTCCATAACTGGAAATAACGGGCTGTCTTCTTCTAAGGTGAGATCATTCATGATGTATCATTCTAAGAAGGTAGAATATATAGTAGAATACACATTAGATGGAGTTTACTGTAGATTAAAGTGCTATGTTTGTAACCTTGTTTTCCAAAGTACTTAAGTGGGTTGGTTGTATTTCTAAATTTGTATAACTGACTGATTTGATTACCTTATATGGAAAAATACGCACTACGACTGTGTTGTAAAAATGTCTGTTTCTTTAACTGAGCAGATCTTTTCACTGTCTGTAGCAAATCTACATTCTATAAAAGTAAAATGATCATATCTACTAATCATTTTGTCAAGGGGACATGCTAAGCACCTTTATCGCACTTGTATTTCAACACTAAATATCATGGAACAGTCTCCTGCGCCTTTTGCAGTTTGATAATTCCCATTTTTGGAAAAGAAAAACCGTCACTCTATACAAGACAATAAAGCAGCTTTTTTTTTTTTTTCTTTTTCTGAAGCTTCTAATCTAAAATGTTCAAACGTGTTCAAAAGGAATTAGCCAAGCAACATATTGAAGAGAACGAATTTGACCCTAATGATGAGGAAGAGAAGCTTGCTGGTGTATTCTCAGATACAGATACAGATTCAGATAGTGACAATTCGGACGATGAAGAAACAAGGCGGCAAAAGAAGAAGGCTCGTAAAGCATTAATTGCAGCCATTAATGCAGGTGCAGGATCCTCTTCAGAAGAAGAAGAAGAAGAATCAGAGAAAGAGAAAGATGAACAAACGATTGAAACATATACCTGTAATATTTGTTCTGATAAACAACTAAAGAATGAAAAACAAGTTGAAATCCATTTACAAAGTCGACAACATCGTCGACGCGAAAGATATCTAATCAAAACCGGACAGTTACAATCCGATGGACAGGTAAGGATCCATCAAGCATATACAACCAATGCTTACATAATCAATTCTTGACAGGTGTCTGAAGCAAACAAGGAGCCAAGTCCAGAAGAAAAAGAACAGAGGAAAAAAGCGAAATTAGAAAAGGAAAAGAAGAGAAGAAAGGCGCTAAAGAAAGCGAGATATCTTAAAAAGAAAGCAGCTCAAGAACAAAAGGACACCCAATAGATGTAAAATAAAAAAAAAGTGTATAATTAGAAGAGAAGGAGGGCCCTCTGTCTATGTAGAACCCGAGCATTTCGAAACAGTGCTTCATTTTGTAATACAAGTAGCCCATTTAACTAGAGGACTAACGAATAAAAAATAACCTATTATCGTTTTATACTTACCGAGGCGTTAAGGAATATACAGCACATTAAACCACGGTATCATTAGTCTTTTGAAGGTTTTCTGAAGGGAGAGCTTTCATCATCATGTCTTGATTTGTAAACAAAATATCATATATTTCTATGCATACAAACTGTGTCACTGGAACTTCTGAAAGATGAAACAATGAATCGGCAGTAAATGATAACTTTTGCAAGTACAGATTACCCAAGTCTATTAGCTTATCTCTAAGATGCCATCATCGTGTAACATTTTGAGTTTGTGTAGATATAACTCTTTCAAATTTAGAAAAGAGATAGCAAGCCTGTGGAAAAAATCAAGACAAACCATGAGGTTTTCAATATGCAAAATTTGAATTGAGTCATAAACATGGCCATGAGTATTCTTTAGTTTGTACCCGCAAAGAGTCAATTCCTGCACACTATATGCCTTTTCTATAAACAGGTTTTAGTATGAAGAGCCTCATCTATTTTTTCCTCTAAGCACATTTCATGAAAGTTTGGCACTTTGCTGCTTGTAAAATCATCTTTTTTTGACAAGAGCAATAAATAAACCAAAGCGTAACCTGATTCGGCATTCGATTGTATGGTCTCATGACTTGCATAAACCTATGGTGAGCACTGTCGAACCGGTTAGTGTCCATTTTATCGAATTACACGCTTTAATTATAAAAGGTTGACAAGCAATGTTGAGACATTCGTCAATCATGGTATATATTTGTTCACCATCACCCATGTGTCTTGTTTCTATTTTTAATGTTAAAGAAACTACTTTCTTCTTAGGGTGTAAACAGAAAATATTTTAATTGCTTATAGGTTTCGCCAAATTTTGCTTGTATCGACATTGTTTCGGTCCAAAAAGTTACATTTGAAAGATCGACCAAGCTTGTAGTAATATAATCAATCAGCATCTTAGGTATTAAAGAGCGGTATTTAACATTTAGAGTTTCAATGATGGACAGATAACAGAGCCAGCCATCTGTCTTGCATTATCGTTCATGTTGGTAAACAGGTCTAGCTTGGTTAAATTGGGACATGCATTATAAATGAACATGAAGTCTTGAATGTGATAACCACTGTCAAAGGTAAAGCCAGCTTTTCAAGTAATGAAGAAGTCTATTATAAAATGAAAATCTTGAACGCTCTCAAGCCATCTTATGACCTTGATGGTGTCTTTATACTTATAGTAATAATCAGTTCAAACTTTTGATCTTCAGTATTCCGATCAATTCTATGAAGCTTACATTTTATCATCAACTTTAAGTTATAATACAAGCTGCCTCCACAAACAAACTGAGAAATGCTAACCGATGTAACCTCAGGACAATATTTGACAAACATTGCAAAATGCTTGTCTAGTAACCATGTATCAGTCATCCATTTGCTCCCACTAGTAATGACCCGTTTGACATATTTTCCAAGTGGAATAAGTTGGTCAGATGCCGGATCTTCTTGATTTGAATGCTACGAAAAAAGATACAATGTGGTCAAAAGATGCCACGATACACAAACAGGCCTACATTCTTTAAGAGCTGTTCTTTCCGTGTATTGAAAGACAAGGTCGAGTCGATGGATTGTTGTGGTCAACATGAGATGCTGTAATGCTTTTAAACAACAAATAACAAAGAGTCTCATCTCCATATGCTGTGTTACTACTGCAATGAACGACATTTGATGGATTCATTGTTTATTGACAACATCTTTATTTCATTGTTTGATAAATATAATGATAAATACAGAGGAATGCTCTACGCGCTCCATTTTTACTAAAGACACCCTTTTTATGTGTGTCAGGCTCCGTTTTTGCTAGAGACATACCCATTTTTGTATATGAATTTAGTTTGCTTAATGAAGCCCCTTAATAGTAAACCTTTATTGTTAATTGGCTTACATGATGAGTGTATAGCAGATTTGGAAGCTCAGCTTTTGAGGATATATCAACTTGACAATTATTGAAGAAACGGAGTCTGGCACACACAAAAAGGGTGTCTCTAGTAAAAATGGAGCGCGTGGAGCATTCTCCTATGCAGCAAAGGTATGATCAGCAGGCCAGATAGAGAACTTCGTTTCCCATAATCTCGCTGAATCCGATATCTATGGCGTGAAGCCGCAACTTTGACACTACATGTCTGGCAAGCACCATATACTGACTCAACCGGCAAAGGTGCAGGGTAAGATTAGCAGTTGCTAGTAAGTGCAGTAGTGGTATTGTTGTTCATGTACTAATAAGTGCTTATTTTTGGCTGCAACCCAAGGCTATTATTGAAAGTGCAATATGAATAAAGAGAGTAGGGCGAGATCAAGGTAAAAAAAGTGCTCATGCGTCACATGTTTGATCCGTACAGATGGTAAAAAAAAAAAAAAAAGTCATTTTCTTTATTCCTCCTGCATGTGTTACTTGCATTTTTTTCTAATAATAATTACACCATTTTACAACATAGGAGGATAGCTAACCTTATTTCTGCATATGGATAAACTTTTGTAAAGTGATACTATAGTATACAACAACTGAGTCACGATAACTGCTACAAATGAACAAAAGAATTATGCCATGTATTTTACTGAAAAAAAAAAAGACAAAGAATTCGATAAAGGAGAAATAAAGAAAGGGAGGGACTCTTTTCTTAATGGGCGTCATCACAAAAGTCCAGTTATTTTTTCCTCCTTTCTTTCTCTATATTCTTTTGTGATCATCAGTAATAAAGAACGAACTGCACGATCAAGTCCCACTTTTATTTTCTTGAACCATGTTATCGCACAACATGTACGGACATAGATACGGCAGAATAGACTAGCAGTAAGGCATTATCATGTGTCTCAAGATGGACTGAGCGCACTTGATCAAGTTACTATAGGAACTGACAACACTTTCTTCTAAACCTTGCGTATCCTTGGGAATTGGAAAGAGTGCATACATGCGTTGTAATAAAGGTCTACTTGTGTATTTATATTTCATTCGTCATTTGATCAATGAATAGGGGCAGACACGCTTTTATGAATCATCCCTAGTTCCATTTACTCCCTTTACCTCTCCTAGAGTATCTCCTTTCTGTCCTTTTCTTGTGAAAAGAATCGAGCGAAACCATCTATTTCTTTAGTCGTGACTTTGGTGGGAAAGCTGTCAGATTACAGTATGACAATGATAACAAAAAAGGGAATCTTTGAGGTCAAGTGCATATCACTTTTTTGTGTAATACATGAACAATAGAGTGTTGTGACTTTGGGGGGAGACTAGGGGGAAAACCCCATCCATTTTACTATTTAAAAAATACATTACTACAAAGAAAAAGAAATAACAGCCTTTTCATCATTTACTCTCCCCTGTATTATGAAGCCCTTAAGGAAATACTTGTCTTCATAATACATATAATCCTTACTTTTTTTGTAGTCATCTTTTATTGACGCATTTGAACAAAAACTTTTTTTTAAGCAGCGAAAGCTATAAATTTAATTGGATAAAAAAAAAAGACATTACTTCTTTTTTCTTTATACTTTTTTTTTTTTTTTTTTTTCTTCCTGCAACATGCCACCTGCCTTTGACCCACCTTATTCTGTACCAGTTCCAGGATCTGAAAAGAAAGAGGGTGAAACTGTACCTTTTCGTCACTTCAAATTTGCAGACAAACTGGTTGATCATCCAGAAGGAGTCTTTACCGCTTGGGATATCTTTGTTCATGGCTATGATTCAGCTGGTGGTAAGTTTCACATTATATAAAGTCTTGCCGTAGTGTTAAAGAGAATCAATTAGATAAACCCTTCATGGGTACACGTAGGATAGAAGATGGTGTAGCAAAAGAATATGTCTGGCAGACTTATCCAGAAGTTCGCACGCGTATTGAGAATTTCGGAAAGGGTATGCTGCATCTTGGCTTAAAACGTCAACATGCCATTGGTATTTATTCTGTCAACAGACCAGAATGGGTAATACACATATGGGTATATTCTTTCAGAGAACTTATATTTCATAGACCATGACCGAGATTGCATCTTACAGACAAGCATTTATGATTGTTGCACTTTACGACACATTAGGTGCCGAAGCAATGGAATACATTATTAACCAGACAAGTATGGAATACATCGTCTTGAGTGCTGATAAGCTGGATAATATCATCAGATTAAAATCTCAAATCGCTACCATCAGTACAGCCATCGTCATGGATGATGAAGTTGACGCTGCAAAGAAAGCCGAAGCCGAAGCTGCAGGTATCAAGGTATACACTTTCCGACAAGTCGAAAAGATAGGTTCCGAAGTTACATCAGAATCAGATTTGCCAAAGCCAGAGGATATTGCTACCATTTGCTACACTAGGTACACATTTCGGGAAAAAGATTATATAATCGATCAACTAATCAATATTACATAGCGGAACAACCGGTGTTCCTAAAGGCGCTGTTATAACTCAGGCTAATTGTGTAGCAGCCATCTCAGCCATTGCAGCTCTAGGTGATAAAGGCACATTTGCTGATGTCAATTCAGATGATGTCTATATCTCATATCTCCCTCTTGCTCATGTATTCGAACGTGTCGCTCAGGGCATTCACTTGTTCAGAGGAGCAGCTATCGGTTACTACCAGGTATATTAATTTTAACTCCCAAAAAAAAGTATATTTATATTACGTAATAGGGAGATACACTCAAACTATTAGATGACATTGCAGAATTGAAACCCACTGTCTTTTGTTCAGTGCCTCGACTCTTCAACCGTATCTATGACAAAGTATTGGCTGGTGTTAAGGCAAAGGGAGGTATTTCAGCTTACTTGTTTAATACGGCCTTCCAATCCAAGAAAAGACATCTCTCAAAGACAGTCTATCACTGGCTTTGGGACCGTGTCGTCTTTACACAGGCAAGTCCTTTTTTATTATTATTTGTAAGCACATGTTGATAACAGGGGGAGTTTAGATTCGACAAAAATTGGGTGGTAGACTTCGTTTTATTCTGAGTGGATCTGCTCCTGTCTCACCTGATGTGATGGATTTCATGCGAATCTGTTTTTCAGCCAAGGTGTTTGAAGGATATGGACAAACAGAAAACTTTTGTGGTGGAGCATTGGTAAAATAGACATACAAGTTTTTATAAAAGCTAACATGTTTGATGATAGACCATTACGGATGATAATACATCAGGTGTTGTTGGTGCGCCTTTCCCTTGTTCAGAAATTAAGTTGGTTGACGTACCTGAAATGGAATATTTCTCAACAGATAAACCTTTCCCTCGTGGTGAAATCTGTATTCGAGGTAACTCCATCATGCAAGGATACTACCAATTGCCCGAAAAGACGGCGGAAGCTATTGATAAGGATGGTTGGTTGCATACAGGAGACATCGGTCAATTCGATTCTGCCAATCGTTTGGTGATCATTGACCGTCTAAAGAACATATTCAAGCTATCTCAGGTATATATAAAAAAAAAAAGAATGAAAAGAACTCTTTGTTAATTTTTGTTATTAGGGAGAATACATTGCACCTGAAAAGATTGAGGGTGTTTACCAAAAGCACGAATTGGTTGCACAGGCCTTTGTCTATGGTGACTCTATGCAGTCTTCACTAGTAGGTATCATTGTACCTGATAAAGACGCATTCCCTGCTTGGGTCAAAGAGCATTTCCCTACAGTTGAAGACCCTTATGCATCCGATGAAGTGAAAAAGGCATTACTTAAAGAGTTAACAGCATATGGTAAAGAAAATGACCTTAAGGGATTCGAACAGATCAGAGGTGTCTATCTTACACCCAATGAGTTCTCGATTGAAAATGATCTCTTGACACCCACTTTCAAGTTGAGACGTGAAAATGCAAAGAAAGTGTATGAATCACAAATTGAAATTATGTACGCCTCTTTATCAAATGGCAGAGCCTTTAACTAAACCCCTACTATATATACATACCACATTTAATAAACTTGATCAATTATTTATACATGTAAACTGATTCTCTCATCATCAGCTGATGCTTTCTATAGTCATCAAATCATCAGGCTTTAAGAAAAAAGCATTATCAGATGATAATGTTTGATTGCATGCTATTCTCTTTAAAAGGACTGTCATACTATAGTAAAGTAACTCTTTAGATGCTTCAGGTATAAAATCAACATAGTATTTATTGACCAATAAATAGTCGACTCTCTTTTTTGATGACAAGAGAGTCCTCTAAAGATGTCAATGCATTGTTTTTTTTGTCGGTCATTTAATTTCGTTGGCCTGCAACATTTACCTATTTTTTTGTTTTACTCTGCCTGCATCCTGCTTCATTTTCAAGATGGGCAACAAAATCTCCACTGTAACAGCCATTGCAGGAATTGACAGTTATGTAAGCGAGCTGAATGACATCAACTATCAGAAAAGGTGACTTTTATACATTATCAGCAACTACAACTTTTATATATTTATGCATATACTTTATATATAGCATTGGCAATGCTCGATTCATGAAGACCATTCTAGGCAGACACGAAAGAGACGGCTACGTGGTTGTCAAGATATTTGTTAAGCCAGAGCTAGGAATGTCACTAAAGAAGAGAGTGAAGAAATTGAAAGGTTCAAATGACATGTAGTTATGTACTTTGAAAGAACCAACACTTTCTATATATAGAGGAATACAAGACTTTATCCGACGTGCATAACGCCTTTTCGTTTCAGAGAATATTAGAGACGGATAGAGCAGCCTATCTTGTCAGACAGTATCTGTATAGCAACCTATATGATAGGATCAGGTAAAGACTATTTACATCTTTTCTAGACCCTTTACACATCTCGTTTATTAGCACACGACCCTTTCTAACAACCATTGAAAAAAAATGGATTGCTTATCAACTCATACGTGGAGTTGCTGATTTTCATTCAAGAAAGGTTTATCATGGCGATATCAAAACAGAAAATGTCCTTGTCACATCTTGGAATTGGGCATTTATAGTCGACTTTGCTTCTTTTAAACCAACTTATTTACCAGAGGTACATACATAAAACAGATACCACTTTATCACAAACCATTGAAATCCATGTAGGATAATCCTGCCGATTTTTCATTCTTTTTTGATACGTCGTCCAGAAGAACGTGTTACATCGCCCCTGAGCGGTTTTACAAAGCGGGAACAGAGATAGATCAACGCATTGTAAATTAAAGCAATGTGACAAAAAGTGCATTTATTTACATTGTAAATCATAGAAAATGATGGATGAGGATGATTATCTGAATGAACTCACACCAGAGATGGACATATTCTCACTTGGGTAAGGAAAAAAAAAAGCTTCATCCATATATTGACATTATGTAGCTGCGTGATTGCAGAACTCTTTTTAGAAGGTTCTTCCCTATTTACGTTATCACAACTATTCAAATACAAGAGCGGGGAATATAATCCAAGTACAAGCCTGAATAAGATCGAAGACAAAAACATTAGAGAGCTAGTACAACACATGATACAGATTGATCCAAATGCTCGATTATCAGCACAAGACTATTTAACTCAATGGCATGGAAAAGCCTTTCCTCATTACTTTTATTCTTTCTTATACCAGTACATGAGCTCTTTAACTGATAAAGTCGAGCAAAAGGATTCAACCTTCTTCTCTGCCTTATCTTCAGCTTACCCCAACATGACAAGCAGAAAACTAACAGATGCGGATGAGAAGATTGAACGCGTTTTTTTCGATTTTGAAAAGATTATGGATTATGTATCCTCTGAGGACGTGAATGAAGAAAAACACAAGAAACGGAAAGGTATAGCTGTGAATAAGGTTGGGTTATTTATAACATTTATACATAGATTCATTCAACACAGCCACTGCATCATCAGTAAGTGTGTGTTCAATAAAAGGTTGTTTTCGTAACAGTGCATTCTAGATTTTATTGTCTCCCGAGGTCACCTTTCCAAACCACAGTCATATTTCTAGTACACATGAAGATGGTGTCGTATACAAACCTGGAGGTAATCCATGCTTTGATGCATTGTTTCAAAGCAACTGATATGTTCTTGTGTAGAGGAAGGATCGCTCATCTTGCTTTCATTCATTTGTTCATTGATTCGAAACACTCTTTATCCAAGCTCCAAACTGAAAGCACTCGATATCCTTTTCGCCCTCGGAGAAAGAGTTCCTGACGATGTCAAGCTTGACCGTCTAGTTCCTTACTTGATGTGCCTATTAACAGATGAAGCAGCACTGGTGAGAGCAAATGCAATAAAGACCTTGACTCGAATTGTAAGTATAAACATGCGTTTTTTCTTATATAACTCATATCTGTGTGCATATATAGCTGTGTATGGTAGAATCCATATCTCCCATTAATGCAAGAATATTTCCAGAATATATCTTACCGAGCCTTCGATCATTTACAACGGATCCAGATGCTCTCGTCAGATCAACCTATGCTTCTTGTATCGCTTTATTAGCAGAGACTGCCCTAAGATTCTTGGAAATGACACAGGTAAGAATTTTGTCATTGTTTATACGCATATCGCTTATGTATTGCTAGTTTCTCAAGACCGATAATATCTATCTTTCTGATCTTGAATCTGAAGATTTGGATTTTGAGGCAAGTGTATACTTTGTGTAATTTGCATATTTTAATCCCCATTGTTAGTCCTCGTATGACTCCCATCTTCAGGAACTTCAATCCGTCATTCAAGAACAAACGACCCTATTGCTGATTGACAAAAGTAGCTCTGTCAAACGAGCCTTATTGACCAACATCACTTCATTATGCGTATTTTTTGGTCGACAAAAGGCAAACGATGTGCTCCTCAGTCATATGATCACTTATCTCAACGACAAGGATTGGATGCTGAGAAGGTAAATGATACACTATTATAGACGTATCTTTATTAACACCATCTAGTGCGTTCTTTGAGAGCATAAAAGGTGTTGGTACCTTTGTAGGAGCACGGAGTTTGGAAGAATACATCCTACCGCTCATGATTCAAGCTCTTACGGATCCTGAAGAGTTTGTGGTCGAAAAGGTGCTCAATTCGCTAACCAGCTTAGCTGACCTGGGTCTATTTCCAAAGATGAAAATTTGGGAAATTGTCGGTATTGTCTGGCCTCTGATGTGTCACCCCAATATATGGATCCGTGACGGATCTGTTGGATTTATTTCTTCTGCCATCAAACATTTGCCCGAAACAGACGTTTGGTGTATCGTGTACCCTTTGTTACGACCTTTTTTAAGATCAGATATAGCAGATATTAATGAAGAGCTGCTGCTAGAGAACATAGAATCACCTGTAAATACCTTATCATTTGTAAAGACACTATTTTTGTAACATGCTGTTTAGATACCACATCAAGTCTATGAACAGGCTATTTTATGGGCTACCAAGGCCACTATAAGATCTAATTTCTGGAAAAAGCAAAGAGAGTCTTTCAAATCCGGTTCGTCAACCATCATGGGTATATATATATATATATATATAACATCTATAAACTTGAGAGCAACATCATTGACTGCAGTAAGCCATAGGAATGAATGAAAATGAAGAGGAAAACTCTGAAGAGTAAAACAAGAAAAAAAAAACAAATGATATGTACTCACCTCTTTTTAGAGATATAGCTTTTCTAGAACGCCTACGGTCAGTTGGTATGAGCCTAGACGATGAAGAAAAGCTGAGACATATGCGAGACTACCTATTCAAAGTATCACGCGTGAAAACGAGAAGCAACCGCCCTAGTTCAAAAGATGAGTATGAAAACATGGGCAAGGAAGAAGTCTTGTTAAAAAACCTGGGTGTGACGCCCATGACAGTCTTCTTACCAGACTTGTCTCATAAAATTCATAATGCAAAAACAAGCGTACAGCCAACCACGATCAAAGCAAAGCCTATCAGATCGCATTCCCGTGAAGATCTTTGTAAAGTGAATCAGATGGCTAATCAGCCACATGTCAAGGCTCTCGCTCAGGACAACCCAAAGACGGCGCCTGTTCCGATCAATACGACAGGTGGTTCAGTGGAGGCACCCAAAGCGAGTCCATCTGATTATAGCTTTGGAACAAGTTTACCAAAGAGCCTTGAGCGCCCAAAGAGTAAGCTTATTCACAGACATAGTTTCGTGTGGTACTTACATATACACAAAGGTATCATCTTGACCATGGACGCAATCAAAAGTAAAAACACGAGAATAGACGAACCCATCAGTTTGAGCATGGTAGAAAAATGCAAGGATGAAAATGACAAGGAGACATTGGATGTCAGCTCAGGTACATTTACATACCAGTTATAAACATTCAACTAACCCAAAGATGTAGTTGGTTATGCACACCTCCAAAAACTTTTATACAAAACTGCCATGGAAGCTTTCCCTCCTTATATACCCGAATTTATTGGAGACCCAAGTGTTTTGAAACGCATCAGAAGATTACCTCAAGGCATGGCACCGTTTAGAACCATGGCCAATTGGAGACCTGAAGGGATCTTAGTGGCTCATTTCACAGAGCACACGGCCTCTATTAACCAATTGGCTATTTCATGGGATAATTTGCTATTTGCATCATGTTCTGATGATGGTTCAGTCAAGATATGGGATTGTTCAAGGCTTGAAAGGAATGTCACCAATAGATCAAGAGTGACATATAATCAGCAAGGTAAGCTGAGAGTAAACTATCAAACACTGGTTTTTTTTTTTACAACCTAGTTTATAGGTGGTAGGATAAAATGCATTACGTTCATTCAGCAAACCTACAGTATTGCATCTGCCTCAGATAATGGAAGCATTCATATCTTTCGGTATACATTTATAGATATGTGATTCTTTAAATATCACTTACACTTGTTAGAGTGGATATTCATAATGCAGGAACAGCGTTGAAATTTGGCAAGTGTATTCCAGTGCGAGAATTTCAACTACAGGATGAATATGCGCTTCATTTGAGACATATAGTTAGCAGTAAGTGACGATATAGTCTACAAAAAGCAAGAGAATACTTACACATGACAGATACTTCAAACACAATGGCGGGATCCAAATCCATTCTGATCTTTACAACAACAAAAGGTCGTATCTATGCCTTGGACCTATTAACGATGGAGATCATTTGGAAATTACAAAACCCTCAAAGCCACGGAGTGATAACAGCGATGACAATTGATAAGTTGAATACATGGTTACTCGTAGGAACCATGAGAGGCATATTGACCTTATACGACCTACGGTTTCAGATTCCACTCAAATCATGGCTTCATCCGAGCAAGAGCCGTATCAGCGTGCTCTTGTTGAACCAAGATCCACGCGCGGAAAATAAACAAGTGATCATTGCCTCTGGTAAAAACGAAGTGTCTGTTTGGGACATTGTCAACTTGCAATGCACAGAGGTATTTGCTGTAAAATCGGGGGATGAAAAGACAACGGGAGTGATACTTGAGGCATACAAGGTTTGTACAATGTATACAAGTTCCTCTTCAGTGAGTTAACAGTAGTAGTAGCCTCTTGAAACGCCAAGTGATCGAGAAATACTAGTCAATTCGTTTACAATGAACGAATCCAATTTTACAGAGAATTCAATCCGAGCCATTGCAGCGCCTGCTGATTGCCGACTGATGATCACTGGAGGATCCGATCGGAAGATACGATTTTGGGATACAGCGAGAATAGAGAATTCGGGGATTATCTTGGGCACAGAGTTAGACGAGAGTAAACCGAGATATAGTACGAATACGATTGAAAATACAAAATTCCATTTTGAGTTCAACAGAACCAACAATCACCATGGAAACAGTATTCGCAACAACAACACTACAACAAGCACGAATGCACTGACAAACTCTGTAGCACAACAACAATATTTACTCAGAAACCATATAGATGCCATCACAGACATCATCCTTACCGAGCTACCTTACCCAATGATCATTAGTGGAGATAGAGATGGTGTGATTAAAGTATTGGCCTAAGACTTATAAATATTTACACTTTATTATTATCTACATTTCTCTCTCATGATTGAGCATCAATTAACTCTTTAATGTTTTTTCTCAGTCGCTTTATCTTTTCATCTGGTTCGACATGAGATGGTTGATTTTTAATTTTGGCGTATACATCTTCCATGAGCTGTTTCAATACATCCAGTTGATATATAATCTTTTCTACTGCATCTTCCGTATTCAATACTATCACTTTATGTCAGAAGGGAGCACATCAATGTAATTTTTATTACCTTGATGTTCCTCTTTTGCTTCTCTTAGCATTGTTGCTAGTTGTTGGTAAGGTTCAATTGACTTTTTCTGACTTTCAATCGATGCTAGATCCCTTTTTAATCTGTTATTGAAGAGTTGTTCCTGAAGAGGGACACAATGTGAGTTGTATGTAATATGTTGAATAAACTATTCTTTACAGCATGAATCTTTCTTTTTAAACTTTTTATATTTTCATCCAATTCAAGTTCTTTATCTTTTGTTAAATTCAAGTCAATTGCATGATTGAATAGTTCAATATTCAGGTTATTGGGTATCTTCCAGGCGTAACTGTAAACATATTGTTGTAAGGTATTAAAACAGTCGTCTAGACGAATTTCTAGCTTATTTTCAAATGCTCTAATAATCTACACATGTGTTAATTTGTATGATTGCTTATATTATTTTAATTACATGAAATATTTCTATTGCTTTATCTTTGTGCATGTCTTCTAATCGTTCATTAACACCTTCAATGACATTATGCATGATTGCATTCATGTAATCATAGAGTTCATCAAAATAGCGTTGAGGTAAAAACCCAAATATTTCAGCTAATAACTCGTTTTCACAATATTCTCTTGGAATCATTAGAGAAAAAGAAAAAAAAAAAAGGCCCTCTCTCTTCAGAGACCCATGTGTGACTACTGAAATGGTCATTGTCTATTGTTACAATCCCTTTCTTGGATAGCTTCAAAGTGATATAATGTCCTCAAAGGGCTTTTTAAACTGGGCAGTTTCAAAAATGCACTTTACTTTTAGAACAAAACAGACATTATTTACATAAGCACAAAGGGAAACCCTATCTGACATAATGAACCTCCCTTTTTTTGAAAAAAAAAAAAAAAATATTTTACCTTTTTAATAACAACAAAACATTACACACACACACAACTTTTTTTTTTCTTTCTTTCTTTCTTCCAAGCGTGTGTGTTTTTAATTTTTTTTATTGTTGTTTGTTATTTGCTTTTGAATAGCACCGCTTAGATCAAACGATTATGGTTCAAGTTTTGCCAATCAATTATAATAACGAACATTATAAACCTGCTAACTTTATGAATGGCGAACATAACAACTACCAGCATCCCACACCTCCACCTCACCCTCACCCTCCTATTCAACAACATCAACAGATGCCTATACCCTTGCCACCTGTTCCCATGATCAACCATCTCATGCCTCACCCTCACCATCCTCCTGGCTATTTTCATCCCCCTCCTCCTCCACCTCATCCTCATCAACCCATGTATGACCAATCTCAACAATATATTGATTATGCTAATGGAGCTTATCCAACCATGGGATTCATGTACCAAGGTAAGGACACAATATAACATACAACTATCTTGCTCACTTTAATTCAATATATAGGCTACTCTGACATTTCAGTATATGTACCTACCTTACAAAAGACCTATCCTTTAAACTCGGCCATTCTCTGTCGATCACCTGTTCTTTGTCAACGTATTATGGAAGAACAGACAAGCACGCTCGAACTTGACCTTTACGTACTTCCGGAAACATTTCACACCATCATTGGACATCTCTATCGACCCTTGACACCTCAAGAAATCATGTTTTTCGCCAACGAGAAGCCCCAGATTGCCATTGAATTACTCGAAGCTGCGGAGGAATTGGGATTGGAACCACTTTTGGATCACTTGCTTTTAGCCTTGAATCAAAACTTGAATAACCAAAAGACGGCCATGACGTATATCGAGGCCATGGAACCCTATCAGCCTTTGGAAGAAGAGGAACCACGTCATTGGGTCGAGACACTCGAGGAAGACATTGTGACTTATCTCGCTGCGGTCATGCCTACCCAGTTGGAAGCCTTTTCGCCTTTGATCAAAGTCAGTGGTAACGTCAATATCGGACAAGTCACTGCTTGTGGTTATATGCCCTCGCGTACACCTCCCATGCGGGGATTTATGGACTTGGCTCGCGTTTATGCGTCATTGCCTCAACATTTGATGATTCGATGCTTGGAAAGTCCTAAATTGCCTGTTCAAGATGCTATTCAGAGATCCTATTTTGCTAAACACGTATTGTCGATCGTCAACAGTCTTAAACCAGATGATAAAGTAGAATTGGTGGCCGTTTTGCGATTTGAAAAAGGAAAAGATACAATTGCTGTCGTTAAACAATCGGGTTTAAAGAAGGGTTCTTGGGATCCAAAGCTTTATTATCACTTGCCATAATCTTTTTAATCATTTTTTTTTTCATATATTATTTTGCTGTAAATTTTTATAAACCCTCATACATTTTTCTACATTGTATAGCCTTTGTTTTATTGTATTGTATAAAACAAACACCAAAAAAAAAATATAGCAATCAAATTCTTGCTTTTGTTCTACACACACACACACACACACACATATTGTATAATACAAAAAATTAAACGCCCCTTTTTTCTTTATTAAAAAAGTAAATAATAAAGACTCAAGGATAAAGATCAATGCTCTTTTTGAAATCGTCTACATAAACTCTCAATCTTGCATATTCAGGTGCAATAATATCATCTAATCATCAGGTTCAATACTTTGCAATGATATATAACCCTATACTTTTTTTTTACCTTCATTATAAGCTTTGCCTTGAACACCATAAGCTTTTTCCAGATATCTCCAGAGTTTTACGCTTACAATGTCGGCATGAGTCTCTGGCGAAGGGCGGTATTTGTCCATAGGTAATCGAATATTTGGGTCAAGCGTGCCATTACTACGCGCTAATTTGTTATTCGTGACGCGTCCAGGCAATGGTGATCCTTCACCTAATATAAAAGAGTCAATATCCAAAACGCGGCATCCAGACTGAATCTTACGTGTTCTAAACAACATCCACAATCTTCCCCATTGCTTTTCCACAAAATAATGTTTTAGTGACATCTCCTCTCGTCTTAGTTCTTGAATATAAAGTAAATGTTCGGCTTTACGTCTCAAGTCTAATTCTTGGTCAGATTCTGGTGCATTTAAACTTGACAATATCGCACTTGTCTTTGATGATCCATCGATCTACAAGTTTCTGTAAGCAATACGTATTATGCATGTTATAAAATTTACTTTGTAGGGCTGGCCTTGTGTACATTGAAAGCAGTATAAATTGCCTGTATCTAATTCTAATTGAATGGGATAATGCTCTTCATCATCTACAAAATTATCTAAACAAGTACGACACGCTATATTTTGAACGGGTGAGCTTACCCCCTGTATTAAAGTCATAATCACCATACCTTCACTATGGCAACCAGGGTGCATATTTAAATAAGTGGCGTTTTGTGTTTGACAGATATCACATAGAGAAGGGTTCTGTTGATAACTTTTATAGAGAATACGTTTGATCTCTATTATTAATGCTGATGTTGCTTCAGGATAATCCAAGTGATGAGGACAATCATTGCCGTTCATCGTCGTTGTTTGATCATTTCCTGTTTTTAATTGCTTATAGATTTTGACCCATGACTCTTCTGGTTTTTTATCGGTTATGCCAAAGTCTCGTTCAACAAGACGCTTGAATACAAATTCGTCTTTCATCAAGTGGCAAAAGGATTTCGAAGTGAGTGTAAGTTGTAAAATAGACGGCAAGTCGAGAAAAGTGGTTACTCTTGATATAATTTCCGCGTTGAATTTTTCAATCTTTTTTTTATCTGTAAACATTGTTTTAACAATAAGGAAAAAAAGAGAAAAAGAAAGAATAAAGAGTAAAGAGAGAAGAAGACAAAAGAAAAAAAAAAAAAAAAAAAAAAAAAAAAAAAAAAAAAAAAAAAAAAAAAAAAAAAAAAAAAGAGAGAAACGTGTTACAATGACAGGAATCAAGTCACATCATATTGGGCTTTTTTTTTTTTTTTTTTGTTCTATTCAATCTTTAATGACTGAATATCCTTAAAGAAGGTATCCAAGTTTGATAAAATCTATTTATATAAATGTTATAAAAGAGAATCATTTTATGCGTTATCGCTTACTAGTTCTCTTTGGTCCATCTTCTCAAACGCTGTTCTTTCTTCTTCTATCTTTATCCTCACTTGATGTCTTTTCCTTTCAATATCTAACAATTCCATCTTGTACTTTTGCCTCACTTTGCTCAATCGTTGCTTTTGAGACTGTAATTTTTGATATTCTGTATATAATTTGACTTGGTGATTCAATGTTGCCGAGAGTGAGTCATAGAAATGGTTAATGACCCTGTGTGCAAATGGATTATTCGATTTGTTTCTACAATAGTGTTGTTAGTTTGAACAAATATTTCATTTTATATTGTTTACTTTTCATCCTTGATGACTTTGACAATAACTGAATCAAGTACTTCTGCTTGAATGTCTCTCAATTTCATAGATTTGCTTTGATAATTACTCCTTATACTTGATTTTAATTCATCAATCACCTCATCAAGCCTTTCTCTATGGGCATCTACTACATCACTTGCTTTATCGTCAAGAAAAGCAAGATCATCTATACCTTCCGATAACTTGGATATTGGGGAAGCAATAGGTTGCTCATCGGCTAAAGCATCATTGTTTAATAGCTCCATACCATCATATCCATACGCACTTTGCGCATCATCCCTGACAAGCTCATCTTGTATCTCTTCCTCAGACTGTTTGGCATCTTCTATCTCTAGTTGATCTGTCCCCATCAACTCAGTTTCCTTTTGCTCGATCTCCAATTGTATCTCTGTTTGCTCTGCCTGCATATTATCATCTACCTCTAATTGCCTGGCCTGATCCTCATCTGCTTCTAATTGCCTAGCTTGATCACCGTCCGCCTCTGTTTGCTTGATCTGATCATCATCTACCTCTAATTGCCTAGCTTGATCATCACCCTCCTCCAATTGCATTTCTGTTTGCTCAACCTGAACGTCCATTGCCTGCTCTGTTCCCTCCAGCTTCTCTATCTCCTTTGATTCGTCTGGCTTCAAATGCGTCACTTTCATCATTTCTTCATCTTCCAGCTGTTCCTCCTCCTGTGTATTGATCATACTATCTCGAACCAATTGGCTATCTGTGGTTTGGGTATAAGCCAGTGATTCAACATCCGTCAGTTCCTTTTCGGAAAAGCTTGATGAACGGACCGTTTGCTTTTCCATGTCTATGTCCTCTTGTGGCATTGTATCACTTTGAATCGTATCTTGAATAGGATGCATTTCTTGGGTATTTTCTATCTGCTTTTCATGTTGAGTATCTTGTAATTCATGTGTCGTCTTGGATGGAGTTGATAAGTCATCAGGTTGATCCGATATGTCATCTTCCAAAGCGTCGATGGCTCTTTTTAAGGGTATCCTAGGCATCGTCTTATTGTCATTCTTTGGTTTCGTAATAAACACATCATTTAGAGGTTGAGATATAGACGTTGGATGTTTTCTATGCTTCAGATATTCGCCTACATGTCCCATGTCAATGATTATTTTAAATGTGTCATTTTTATATATACTTTTGGGTTTAACAATAAATCGAGGAATGTCAACAAGTTCTCTACATGTAATTTAATACTGAATCAATCACAAAAAGAAAAAAAGAGGTTACGTGTTTGTTCTTCGTCTTTCTTTAAATCGTATTTTATGATAATCTCGCAAGTACATTTTTTTTAAAAAAAAAAAAAAGAAATGGTACAATTTATTTTGAACGTTTGACCACAGCTGCTATTAAAGCTGCTCCAACAGCGACGACTCCACTGACGATAGCCAAACCAATGACACCCTCTGAAAGTAGCCATGAGTATATATATATATATGTGTGTGTGTCTGTGTTATTGTTTACCTGTTGATACTTTGTCGTCAATAAGCTTTTTTAAACTTGCTGCTTGTTCATTTCTAGGTTCAAGCTTTAACAATTGGTCATTGAATCTCCTTGCTTCTGAGTAATTTGAAATTTTATAGTTGCCAATAGCTAAAAAGTATAAGCATTCTCTTCTTCTTTCAGGAGCATCCGTGTAGATTTCTAAATGGAATTATAAGGTCTTGCTTTTTAATGGTTATTATTTTACCTGTCAGTAACTTGATGCCCAACTCTATATGATCAGGCTTTGTTGATCTAATGAGTCCCCAAGCATAATTGAACTTGGTTTGAATCGTAGCATATTCTCCTTCTTTGATATATTGTCTACGAAGTACCTAAACATATTTATGAATAAAATACAAGTATATATCTACTCATGCCTTTTACTTCGAGTTCAGCTGGACTAAGAGCAATGTCAGCGTCTTGTACTGAAGGAGTAGGATTGAATTTCATATGGGTGGTATATATATATATGTATATATATGTGTGTATGTGTTATAAAGACATTTTATTCATTTAGGAAAAATCTAGCCTCACTGTGCATTTGTTTAGTCTCCGATTCAAAAAATCTAACTGACAGTATCAAAAGGCTGTGTATAGTAGCAATGTAAGGTTTTCCTCTCCTCTTTTTCTTCCCACTTTAAAAGTTCAAGTTAAAAAGCCTCAAGTACGTCCAAAGTTATTGTTTTGTTTAACACCTGATATAATAATAAAGCTGTCACTTGAGTAAAATCCCGTGTTTTATTTGATTCTAACTACCTTGTGCTTAAAGTATATCTGCTTTTCAACTCTTTTCTTGCCTATAATACCAAAGTCCAAACAGTATAATGGACAAATTGATCTATCCAACCTAAATAGAGGCTAAAAGGCGTATTTTATTAGATTTGTACTTTGTACTATTAAATAGATAAGGCGAGTAACACATATTGCTACTCACTCACGTACGGCATATATGAGACTTGAATGAAAGGACATAGAAAAGTATAGGGTGGACATGGGTGCACCTTTTGTAATTTTTATTTTTGCTGTCCAATAAACCATAGTATTCATATTAGTGTCAAGAGATGGACTTGGCATATACTCCAAGTAAAGCCTTTACTTGAAGAAGGTAAATAAGCATTACACACACACTCATATGTATCTTTTGGGTAGTTTGCTCAAGAGCGAGAGAGATCAAAAATCATAGTGAGACAGAGGGCGAAAAAAAAAAAAAGCAAGATCCTCAAACGACCATTTATCTGCATAATATGCTTATGAATGAATTAACAGATCTAAGAATGACTCCCCCTTTTTTTTCATAGCCTACAAAAGCATATTGTGACCTTTAAAGTACTCTAGGAACCATGACTCTTGTTTAAGTTTTTTGAAGAAAAAAAAAAAAAGTTCAGGATCATCAACGTCTCGGAACATGATACCATTTGCTATTTCCTTTTTTGGCCATTGTATTCTTAAATTTAAGCTAAACTTTCTTACGTTCCATTATACAGAACTATTAGGTATAGCAAATGCAGCACTTGAAGAACAACATTTATTTAGCTTTTAGTAGCAAAAGCTAAAGGAAAAAAAAAAGAGACTTGATAAATACAAACGATGTGTAACCAAGACTAGGAATGTGTGATATAAACAAAGGATGCATGAAATTTATTGCCTTTTAGTCTTTTTACTATATAAAAATAGAAGCGAACAACTCCATCAATACATATACAATAGACAGTCTGAATAAATATAAAAAAGATAGACAAAGAGACATGAAACACTTTAAAAAAAAATGTGAGTGTAAACCTTATTTACTTGAAAGGAGTAAAATCTTATTTATTGAGAACAATAACTTCACATAAACTAAGAAAAGGGTATAAAAAGAAGGAAATTTGCCTTCATCCCTTTTTCTCTCTCTCTCTCTCCTTCTTTTCTCTTTTACTCTTTTTGATGGCTCTCTTTGGTCTAGGTAAGTTTTTATATAATCTTATTCAGCAAGGCGATGATTGTGTGTTCAAGGATCTCTATGCAATCTCTTTCTATGATGCTCAATACGTGGCCTGGACTGACAACGATCGTTCGTCTTATCACTCAACCAGAGGCTTTCAGGCAGCCAAAAGGAAAGTTATGGGACATTCGATTGGAATCTTTACAGAGAGCTAGCTATCTGAGATCACAGCAGTGACAGATCATTTGACGATGCTGTCTGGCTGGCGCAGTGGGGCACATAAGCGAATTGGACAATTGACAAGGCTCAGCTAATGCATATCCCAACGGTACGCCTGTTAGTGTGAAAGGGTTTTTGCAGGCTGCTTGTGATGGTCTGGTGACTTTTATGAGTGCCTTATTCTGATGGTCAATGGCCGATCTGAAGAATGTTGTCATAGTAGCAATCAGAACCCTGAAAAGCCTTTTGGCATCCTTGCTAATCCTTTTTTCTTTTGATGCGAAACATTGGCTTTAATAAGTAAATAGTGTTGACCTTTGCTATGTCTTTTTGAATATAAACGCGTTCCAAAAGAAGTTTACAAGTGTAATTTACTACTGACAAAGATATTTTTTTATTCACAAACAACGGCTCGTTGTCATTGCTCTAAATTTATTTTCCCTATGATCAAGTTGTCCTCATCTGTCCATGAAGGACGACATATCTTTCCGGTTGTCACCGAGGAGACTCTAGCGAAGAGAGAATTATTACAAACATCCAAAAGCAAAACACTGAAACTTTAGGTCTATGAGAGATTCAAGCTTTAAGCTAGAGTTAAGCTGGATTTCCTTCATACTCTCCTTACTGGAGATTCACTCCGTTACAAATGACAGGAGGACATACCCAAAGAGTTCACAATGGCCTTTTTTGAAAGGTCACTATAAGTTACATATGATAACCAAGTTACCTGCTAAGCCTTACCTTGCGCATTGGAATTGATTTGTATCTTTTTAAAGGCACTTTTTTTTTACTGTCTATTTCCATCCTAGTTAGTCCTGGCCAAGAGGAATACGCTGATAAATTCATTATTACTGTGGTTGATTTTAAACGAGGTAGCAACTCTATACACATGTTTCTCTACAAGATATCATGAAAGTACTGTCCATCCTTGAAAAGTCTATGACGTGATTTTAATATATCCTAGATCTTCTTGTTTATTATTATCAAATGATAAAGAATACTTGTGAAAAACAGCAAACAAGAGGTTTTTTTTTGTAAGCTGCATAAATAAAAATATTCCATTTTCTTCCTTTTTTTAAACTCTGCTGACTTTTTTTTTCTCTCTCTTTATTTATAGCAAGTTATGCTTTGTTCGAATTGCGGAAGAACAGTATATGTTGATGCAGATGAGTTGGCAACATTGTGCTTTTCTTGCTTTGTGCTCATAATGAACCTTGAACAGGTAAAAAAAAGAAAAAGAAAAAGTTAGTCACTACTAATAAAAACGATAGGATGATGAAGGAGACATAACGGAGAATTCGGATATAGAACAGTATAGTATAACCGACTCCTTAGATTTATATCGGGACAGGTTAGAATATGAATCAATATCAGACGTAGATGAACTTTTACTTCAAGAACAACTGATGGACGATACTACATACTATGACGACGATTCTGTGGCAGAGCTGGCTGAAGAGATAAGTGAATGGGAAGCCGGTATCATCACTGGTTTCCCTCTTTCGTTCTTTCTTCAACATACGTAAGTTTGAAAATTTTTCCAAGTGTCATTTATCATAATGTATTTTTGATTAGGACGACTGCTGAAAGGTTTAATGATTTAATGATCATTTTAAATATTAATGTGAGCGTAACATAGAGTACAAAAGGGGGCATCGGAATCAGATCTTGCTGCTTTAAAAAAGCGTATGCCGAATGATACAGGTGGGACGTAAAAATATGACACGTGTATTTTGAGTTCATATATATATATATATATATATTATATATAGAGACAACGGCAGATTGTACCATCTGTACTGAACAGTTTCAACAAAAAGAATTAACGGAATTACCATGTCATCACACATACCATTCAGAATGTATCCTTCAATGGCTTGAACTCAATGCATCCTGTCCTATTTGGTAAATAGTATAGACAACATGAATGTCTTGTTCATTCTTGAAATAGTCGGCGCTCTATACGCGATAGAAATAATCAGCCAGATCAACAAAGAGAAGAAATAAGACAACATGATCTATACCCAGACTATGAAAACTCGAGCTATTTGATGGGTATAGAAGACATGTTTAATATATCCTTTGAATCATTTGGAGGCTATGATAGTAACTAAAAATAGTTGCTTGTATATAATAAAAAAAAACTCTGCTGATGAATATAATAAAGACCTAATGTCTCACATAGAATTTGTTTGATACAAAAGGAGAAGGGAGAATTTATTAATGCGTAATTCTATAAATGCGTATTAAATGCGTAACCTGACATAAAATAAAACAAAAAAAAGAGAGGGAATAACTGGTGGAAAAAGGACTTTAATAAGGTTTCTATCAATGACACGTTTTTTCATCCTTACAAGGAAGTATGTCATACTTAAGCACTTCCAGTTCCGACGTAGTTGAAGTAGTTGGAGTAACCATACTGTTCAGGCAAGGAACCAACAGGACCGATACGAACAAAGTATTGGCCAGATGGGTAGTTAGGGAGAGGAAGGAACTATATGATGGGAAATGAGTAAAAAAAAAGGATTTTGTACATGAAAAAAAAACTTACGGTAGCCTTGGTGTAATCGCAAGGAACAGTGTGTCCGTTGGCAGTGAGGTTAGCAACCACACTATATCATTTACATAAGTATGTGCGATAAAAACAACAAAAAAGACTTACGTAGCATTGGTGGCTTGACCAGTCAACAAGTGGATTTCACAGGTTTGACCAGCGCCGTTAACAGCAGACCAGTGGACGAGACCGGAACCTCCAGCGTTCTAAAGAGCGTAAGTTTACATTATTTAAGCGTAATAAATAAATGCTTACCCAGGTAGATTGTCCCCAAGGTTCAATAACCTATCACGTATGATCAATTGATGATTCATTTTTATAAAGTGTCATCTTACAGTAATGTTAGCAGCAGTGACAGATGCAATGGCAGCGGCGAAGGCAGCAAGAGAAAACTTCATGATATATAAAGGAATGGTATAGTGGGTTGTAAAGAAAAAGAAGAAGAAGGGGAAAAAGGCAGAAATTAAAAGTATTTATACTCTTTTCATGACGGGACATTGAAAGCGGGAATAGGATACCATGTTGGATGTAAATAGTGTTTGCTGACTTAATCTGGAAATGAGGTTTGAAGTCGTGATATAATTCAAACTCGGCGTTTATTTTTATATCCTACGCACAGACAGGTGCAAGAAGAGTGGATGCAAAGAGTAATTAGGATGTAACATTAATTTTGATAAAGACCTCGTGTATGCTTCGTATTCATCTTTACCTTTAAGATCGAATAACTTACAATTGACAACATTTTGAAAAGAAGTTTTAAAGAAACGGAGCCATGTCTTTTTATAATTCTGTAGACAATAACTGTCAATTCTGCATCCTGTTCTTATTTGAACCTCAGTAGGACTATAAAATAAAAATAGGAATTTCTGCGTAACCTCTACTTTATCCCCCTCCCCCTGAGAGGAGGAGGGTTTTCTATTTTCCATCATTTCTTATCACGTCACTGATTGTGTAGAATCTGAAGAAGAATACATTGGGCATGATATATATAATATATATCCAATGGGAATTATACTCTTGTACATGTCGTTTATCTCATCATTCTATGGATCCCCTAAAAAGATACAACACTCCCCTTCGAGGTAGTTCTCATCAAGAGTAAAGTCAAGTGAAATAACCATCCACGACTGGAATTACAACTTGTTGTGTCAGGCACACGATCGGGATGAACCATTGCCAGCTGTGATTGAATATGGGTACCTTGGCAGAATGTGCTCTACACAGAGGGCCCCTAATTATTCATTTATTAAAAAGTCATACACTTGGATTCATCCGTACTTTTTGGAAAACATTCTTCCTGGGCAATAGCTTTTGAAGCAAGAAAATTATTATTTTTTTTTTCAAAAAAAAAAGTAGCCTCTAGTAAAGAATATAAGAGTATCATCATTATTAAATAAACTTGGAAACGGAGAGGATGATTTGTTCTGACACATCTTACCCAATACTTTGAACCCATGTCAGCCACTTTAAACATTCTTCCCCATCAGTTAAAGACCTGGTTTGATTAGCAAAAATGTTTAAAACAAAGTTCAATGCACTATTGACTTTTTCTCGCCTCAGATCAACTTTTTTTACATAAAAGGTGAGATTCACCAAAATTGTCATTGGAAGAGGCACGTGTGTATGAAGCTTACACAAAAAAAACGCGTCCAATGACAATTGTGAAAAAGACGCATGTCTATTTATGTATTCCATATTATAAAAACGCGCGCTCTTTCTCTTCTCTTCTCTTCTCTTTTTTTTTTAAAAAAAAAAGAGACTTTCATGTTGAAACTGATTTTATTGTTGATTACTCTTCTTTACTGTTTTGTGGATGCAAAACAAGTCCATTACAAGACTCCTTTGGGTGTTGACTATCAAGGTTTGTTTTTGAATATAAGGGAATTTTTTTTATAATACATATACTAGGTCCTGTCTTGAAGATATCCCGTAAAATATTGAATGCTAAAAAGGTTCCTTTTGTTGAACATCCTGCAGGTAAATGATAGATGACAAAAGCAGCAAAATTAATACATCAGAAAGGCAATGATTCCTGGTTGGGCATGAGCATCGATTTCAAGTATATCAAACCCGTCTTTGAAGAGCTCAATTCGACTGCTACTCCTTTATTGAACAGAGGTAA
This sequence comes from Rhizopus sp. PT2906, assembly GCA_025529335.1. Lineage (NCBI taxonomy): Eukaryota > Fungi > Mucoromycota > Mucoromycetes > Mucorales > Rhizopodaceae > Rhizopus > Rhizopus sp. PT2906. The sequence continues at coordinate 5,877 of JAMYHX010000280.1, read as the reverse complement.
GATGAGAATGACAAAAGAGGTTCATCTAATAGGTCCTTAGGCGAGTCACACATCACCATTATCTCTCCTCCCGAGTTTGCTGTCCTTGCTTCGGCAGGCGTGACCATTGAACAAGTCAACGACATCGCCCGTAAGAACAAGATCCAGTCTAGCAAGTTCAAGATTGTTTGTCTCGGAAAGGAAGATGTTGTGATCAACAATGTCAGAAAGATTGTGTACCAAATCATCATAAAATCAGAGGACCTTGTCAAGATCCGTCGAGAGATATTCAAGTTGTATGTTCAAAAGAAAGGAAATACGGCACTCTTTGATCCAGAGGTATGCATGAATGTATTCTCTACATTATTCTCACCTCGTTTTCAAATAGTCATTCTGGCCCCATATTACCGTTGGATTTACTTCGAGTGACGTATTTCTCGAACAAGGAGTTTATAAAGGGGCTAATGTCTGCTATCGTCCCATCCTCCTTGACTAAAAATATTATATTTTAAAAACACAGTTTCCTTTTATTTATTTTTCAACCAAAAAGAATATGTTTACAACTTGGACTTGTTACCGGCGAGTTGTTTAAAGACGGTATCAAGCTTGGTAGCCAACATCATTTGACCCTTAATCTTGAGTTTACCAGAAGTGAAAGCCTTTTGACCATTCAATTTACCAGAGGCCAAATCAACAAAGTCACCATCTTTGATAGTGATGATCGCGTCAGCCTTGGTAGCACCTTGTCCTTTGACAACCGTACCATCTTTCTTGAGGTCAATCGTGAATGTTTCCTTCTTCTTATCATTATTTTCTATAACAAATTCAAAAATACCCTTGACTTGCTTAAGAAGCTGAGCCTTCTTGTCAGCAGGAAGAGACTCAAGACTGGACTTGAGAGTAGCAAAGACTTCAGAGCTTTGGAAACCAGGAGTTTTGATATCAGACATTGAAGAAGTAAATAAAGAAAAAAGAAAAAGAAAAAGGCCAAAAAAGAAAAAGAGATGAATGTATTTATAATTCACATGCGCTGTGTTTGTATATCGCATACAATTTTCATATGATGATTATGAATGTGGGTGAAATTATTTTGCGGGGTAATGTAACAACGTATTCATATATATTTTATACACGGGAAGCCACCCAAATGGCCACTTTACAACCTTGCATAATAACATTCTTCATGACAGAATGCATCGGTGCCAGTTGAGCATCATGGGCTACAGCAATATCATGATGTTCAAGTTCTTCATCTCTAAATTTTGCTATAGTCTACATTCTATATTAATACATATCTACATGCTTTTCTTATCTTTACCTTGCCAAGGTCAACCAGCTGTTGGTTGGGTTCCTTTATGGTTACCAATTCTCTCAATTGGTCATCATAATGACCACCAATCACAGTCTCTACTGCTTCAGTACATGCCATCGCTGCCTCTTTACCCAACAAGGCAGTACCATAGCCAACTGCGTAACCAGCGACTTCCCATAAGGGTCTCAACAGACTCGGCCTTACTCGGTGTTCTCCAACAAGCTGGTTAAATCGTTCGAGATGTAATTTTTCTTGGTCCCACATCTCTTGCAAGATGGGTTTCAAGTTTTTGTCTTGTCCCAATACAGCAATCTGGCCCTTGTAAATGTAGTAGGCACCTACTTCACCAGCTTGGTCTACGCGAATCATGGGTGTGATCAGCTCTTTTTCTTCTTTTGTCAGTTGTCTCTCAGTGACTGTACTCAGGCATCGAGTGTGAGCCACAAAGGGTTTATGTAATGGTCTTAGAATGCGAAGCATGGTCAATAAAAAAAAAAAAAAAGAAGCAAAGGGTCAACTGGCTGTATTTGCGGTATTTGAAATTACAAAAATCGACCCACTCCTGCAAAATGGAAACCCTTGGAGCCTAAACGCATTTGTAAAAAAAAAAAAAGTACAATTCAATACCTTTACCGCGACTTATTGAATCCCAAAAAAGGAAAAAGAATAATTCTGTGAGCTGTATATCGGAATATCAAAAAATAAACTTTTTCTATTTTGTTCGAAAAAAAAAAAACCCTTTGGCGTCACATTGATATTTTTGCTCCTTTTTTTCTCTTTTAAAAAATTTTCCTTAAAGAGGAACCAAAAATAAAGGGGAAAGACGCTTATGCTTTGTTGTAATCAATTTTGTATAAAACGGATGATAAATATTGGAGCACCCATCCAAACCAAATAAATATGACACCCAACAAAATAATTCAACAACAAAAGGAAGTCGAAGCATTCTTGGCTCAATGTGGATTATCGCAATACTTTCAAGTGTTTATGGAAGAAGGATTTGAAAGAATGGAATCAGTAAATATAATACATGTTTATATATGTTATTGACTTTATATAATAGTTGATGGAAATAACTGAATTGGATCTTGTACAAATGCAAGTAAAAAGAGGACATAGAAGGGTACATTATCTTTATATATTTACGATATGCATATATTCATCCTTTTATAATAGTTATTACAAAGAGCAGTGGCAAATGCAAAAGGAATACCACCGAATGTGCCATTAAATATGGTTCAAACAAATTTTAATACCTCGTCTTTGTCATCAGATATCATCATGGCAGATGGAGTCATCTCTTCCCCTCCTCCACCCGCTTCTTCCCCTATTAGTAACAATAATAACATAATGTATAATTCACCTACAGCAACCTTATCTTATCCATCACAACCACCCGAAAACTATTACTATCCATCGGCAGGCACGATGAGCGCTCAAAGCGGAATGTCATCCACAGAAGAAGAGGCAGTAACAAGTGATAATATCCACCGAATATGGAAACGCAAATACCATCGACATCCTAAACCAGATACAAATGCACCGATCAAACCACCATCAGCCTACGTGATGTTTTCAAATGACGTACGAGCCGAGTTGAAACAACAGAACAAGTCGTTTACAGATTTAGCAAAAATTATCGGTGATCGATGGAAAAGCATTTCTCCTGACGAAAAGGAATTCTACGAGACAAATGCATTAAAAGCAAGAGAAGAATATTTAAGACAGATTGAGGAGTATCAAAAGACGGACAACTATAAAAAGTATCAGCAGTACTTGTCTGAATTCAAAGCTGAAAATGAAGCAGCTGCGCGTCCAGTCGGTAGACCGCGAAAGAGGCAGGTCAAGGCAGTTCAACAACAACAACAACAACAACAACAACAACAATATCATGCGTATCAACACAACAATGAAGATAATACGAGTGATACCAAAAGATTACAAAGACAGTACCCATTCTATTTATTAAATGCGGATGATAATAATCATCGTACACATGATGATCAAAATAGTCCTACTAATACAATTTCAAGCAAATAACAACCAAATATTGTGTAAATGTATGTATATGTATCTGTATATGTTCTTTCTCTTCTGTGTGTGTGTGTACATATGCACAGATGTATATTTTATAAACAGGATAAAAAATCTCCCAGCAAGCTACTACTACTACTACTACTATTGTTATTTGGCTTCTTTTCTTGTTGTTTAGCCAACAGTGCCTTTAGATTGTTATTTTTGCCCTTGTTCTTTTTCTTCTTAACCTCAGGTTCTTGTTTTACAAACGCTTGCTCTTCTTTTTGCTGTAGCTTGTTTTTAAATGAACCATGATATAGTTTAACACGAGAACAAGTCAAACAGGTTGTTTCTATCAGATTCTTGGCTTTCAGATGCTTCTTCTTTCTTTCCTTTCGATTCTTTTGAATCACTCTGACTGTTGTGTTTAGTCCAGGTATAGCAATCTCACCACAGCTTTGACAGGCTGATCTTTCCATCTGTTTGGTTGGTTTTAATTCATACTCGATCAAGGCTTGTTGAAATTCACTCATGTAAAATCGTGACAACGGAGGACAGACATTAAACATGAGTTGACTGGCATTAGACAAAAAATCAAGTCGACCTGTTTGTTGAATAGGTTGTTGCATCACTGAAAAAATATAAAAAAAAAGAAAAAGTAAAAAAAAAAAAAAAAAAAGGGCAAAGGGTTCGTTTTAGTCTCCGCTCATGACAAGCATAAACACTTTATTATTCCTCCATGGGCTCTCCTTCTTCATCATCCGTATCCTTGTTCTTTCTTAAAGCAGCTCCCATGTTATAATGCATAGCTCTCTTTCGAAGAAATTCTTGATGACGTCTTTTAGCTATCCATTTTGGTTAATAAAAGCATATGTGTGCTACTCTATCTGTACCTTCTTGCTTTTCTTCTTCTGTCTTGTTTTCTTCATCTGCATCCCAATCATCATCACTTACTGATACTCTTCGACGTGATCCTTTTGATCCATTTGACGTGACGCTTGATTTATCTGATTCTGCACCTCTGTCCAAAATGAATCCATCGGGTATCTCTGTTGGAGGGATTAGATGTGATACATAGGAGAAGCGAGTTTTTTACCATCCATGTTGAGTACTTGGTCTGTCTCTGAGTTATAGCGTACATAAGGTGTCTTGGGTTCTGAGATTTTCATGGTAGAATCCTTTTGTGCCTCCGTTAATTCTAAATTAGCTTCGTCCCATCTCAATCTATAGAACATGTCAGTTTCCTCCCCTCCCCATTCCAACTTTTTACTTTCTTACCTTGTCGTCTCAGGGGTTGACTTTGTCTTTTTTAAAATACCCTTTTTTGGTTGTGCGTTCAAGTTTGGAGAATGACTCATGATTAAAGAAAAAAAAAAAAAATAGAAAAATAATATGCAACGGAATTTTATTTCTTTTCGTCTTCCATAAAAGGAGGATCGTCTGTAGGCACTTGAAGTCCCTTCAACTCGTCTTGATAAAAGTAAGCAAGGATATCTCTTGTTGCACGTAAAGTGATGTTGTGAATGGGGTGGATGGGTTGTAAACTATTTTCAATCACGTCACCTACGATCGTAAACTCATTTTGACACTTCCACAGGATAGATCTGAGTCCAAGTGGGATGTTCGGTGTGGGCTTATAGACAATACTGTGTTGTGCGGTGGAGAGGCCCGAGAGACAGTAGCAGGTATGGTAGTAATCTGGACCTTTGCCTGGTTTATCGATCAGACCTCCTGATGCACTCTGACAACAAAGCAAGATGTATTCTTGTAAAGCTTCCCTGTCAAAGAGATAATCATCTGATACTTGTCTTAATACTGTACAACGTGTATTTTAATTCTCTTACCTATTTGCACCTTGGCATCAAGTGCTGCCTTGATGATGGGAAAGTCGCCTGCTCCCCAAAAGGAGTAGCAGCCATCGACAAGTTTGTTCGTACGTCCTTGAAATCCTCCCTCCAGTTTCATTTGACGTCCCGAGCACCAATCCTAATAAAATATGAGTTTTATGCATACATCATACATGACTTACCATCAAACGGTCCAGGTTCAATTGTGACATGCCATCCAGTAATTGCATTGCTGCTAACCCACAAAACGTATATCCATTATGAGCCTCTTTGCCTGGATAGGGCCCGATCCCTCCCTCGTAGGTCTGTGACCTGCGGATGAAATCAATACAATTTTCTGTTAATTCGGACGTAAACAGGTTCAATAGGGCTGCTACACTTAATGCACAGTAGGATCCACTTTTGAGGGATGTAAGTAACGTCATTTAAAAGAAAATAATAATCTTACCGAATATCTATTTCACCTCCATCATGCATTGTGAATGACCCATCTGGCTGTTTCATACGCATCAAGTAGTTGTACAAATTATGTCTATTTTTTTTTTTTTTTTTTTACTTGTCAACTACACCCTCTTGATGACCCATTTTTTTTTTTTTACCTGTCAACAACGTCATAGGCTTCTTTTGTACCAAGGATGGCCAATGTATTCACAGCTGCATAAGTCGTTGCCAAGTGAGCTAATTGATCTCCGCCTCCTCCAAATCCACCTGTGGGTATCTGCC